>JAAXNX010001107.1:0-20023 GCA_036491905.1 Folsomia manolachei
TTGAAAGTACATTTTGCCCCAAATGATATTTCGAGCAATAACTGCAAAATATTGCAATATTTGCATTTCTTGCATTATTTGCATTGTTTGCAACTTGCAGTGAAAATTTGATTTCTTGCGGAAGAAATCATTCCCTGGTTGTAATGTTTAATTGCCATTTTATGTGTCAGGTAATTATTCGCGTGTTTTTGTCGAATTTGTGTTTGAGAGGGATTTTACCTGGCACTTTTGGACGATTCATGTTCCCGTTGCAGTTTTCACCCTGCTATCAATTTTTCCAAGGATGTCAGTCTTTCAAAATGTAGGAACGCACGGAAGTTCATCAAACCATGCTGGATGGAGATTGATGGCGGTATGAAATTCATACAATATTATAAGCTTTCTGGGTCATTCACTAACAAACCACGGTTTTCAGATAACATTCGGATACATCATAGGACTCTGGGCATACAACAGCTTTGTCTCTGGTAACAATGGAGGTGGCGGTGGTCCATTGTTTGCAAGATGTTATGTTTATCTCAACTGGGGATTTATTACAATGACTCTCTTGGGTAACGCAATCGAGCTAGTTTTATATTATATTGTTTCATTAAATAAATTGTATTGTTGGATTTTTGCAGATTGGATGATTTTTAGCTGCATGGGAAATGTGAGTATCTAGGATTTCTGTGATCCAGAAAAATGTTGAATATGTAAATGTTAGTTATTGAATTACAGACTCAGCGTAAAACAGCGACAAATGATCCATTAAATAAAAATCTGGCCTGGAAAAATTGCTTTAGGTTAGATTGCGCTTGACTTCTAGCCTAGCCATTGTCTGAAGTGAATAGAAAATTTAACTATTTAAACTTTATTATCCTTACTTTCCAGAAAAGAAAAGGGTTTCGTCATCAGCCTAATAATTTTCATTCTGATGAACGTTGCCTACTGGACGACTTTCTTTATATGCCGATCGCGTGAAGAACCGATTTCAGGCCTTACCGTTTCTGGATAGCCCATTCAATTTTTAATTATCATTGGAAGTGTGTGACTTTTAATATTTCGGAACAACGAAGTAATACCAAAACAATTGCAGTAATTCATACAAAGTTGTTTCTAATTATGTAAAGAAAGCAAATAAATTGCCCAACTTATTAATTTCACTCAAAATCATTATCTTCTCCATCACCAGAGTCCTCACCCCCGTCCGGCTTCTCGTTGACCTGTGGCTGGGGTTGTGGCTGAGGTCGAGGCTGTGGTGCCCGTACAGGGGCAGCTACAACTTGTTGATAATATTGTTGTTGTTGTGGTTGTGCTACGGAACCTTGATGATAAGATACAGGCGCTGGTGTAGGAGCCAGTACCACTTGAATAATTGTGGGAGTTGGTGTCGTGTGTGATTCCTTCACCGGAGCGGGCGTTGGGGCTGGCTTGATAACTCCAATCCCAGTTAAGAGGGCCACGGGAACTTGAGCAATTTGTGTAAAGATATGTGCCACAAGATTTCCCCAATTGGCCAAGGCCTCGGGAGCACTTTCTGAATTTTGAATTGCCGTCACCACGTCCACATCACCAGTGTCCTCCTGGCGTGCCACCTATTTAATTTTTGGGTTGAAGTAAAGTTGACGAATAGCTTTTAAAATATTTTAGTTATATTTTTGATCTTGATCAAAAAACTTACAATTTGTACTGAACTAACTACTTCACTTGAACTGGGAGCAGCTTGGATTAAATGTGAAGCAAAAATCTAAACATGAATACCAGACCATTACAAACTTATAATTCGCAATTCCGATGTAAAACCAAAACTCACCAGAATTAAAAAGTATCCTGCCATTTTTGCATTATAACCAGGATTGTGCGTCTTCATTTTAATCACTCTGGTCCAAGAACCTTTTTACCACCTAACAGAAAAGTTAAGCGTTTTTTTGTACGTGGTAATTAATCCCGTCGAAATCAAAGACTAATATTTTTTCTAATCACCTATTTATGAGATAATTGTTAAAATAATGGATAATAAACTAATAAATTATGCAATTGGCAGATGATGAAATTGATTACATTACTGCTGAATTTTAGTAGACCAGGATTACTATGTAGTGATTTAATTTAGCTCATGATATTCATACTATAAACGACTTACATTATGTAATCAAAAGTCTGGAAATTGCGTGCATCCCACACCAACATTTCGAGGACATTATCAACTTTCTACCCTAAAGATGTAAGCGTGTCATCTAACAAACATCTTTTTTGTACACTTTTTACTTTCACTTTGATCATGAATTAAATACTCGAATTATGGACGTTCAACAATTTAATGTGGGCATTAAATCAAATCAGTTTGGTCAAGTATGAATTGAAAACATTTTGAAAACATTTTGGTAATGGGCCGACAAAATTATGGAACGCATGAAAAAATTTTGATTAATATTGAGAGACAAAGAAATGTAAAAAAAATGAGGCGGTACTTCATCAACGGCGGGCTTGATGCATTGACTTGCCGATATTCATTTAAAGAGCAACAGTTTGTTTACAGGTCACACTAATTAATTGAAAATATTCCAAGTTAGTGTAAACTCCACTAATTGAGACACTAATCGTTCCTTAAGTCAGAGATTGTTTTGTTATTTAAATTATTAAGCTTGTTGAATATCAAAAATACACAAAATAAAATAAAGTCTTAATTAGCAGTTGCTTCAGTTTCCTTCGTGAAATACTAAATTTAATTACAATGGCACCCCCACGGGGTCGTCGGGCCAGCAAACGGAAAGCACCGGAACCGGAGGTAGTTATTCCAGTAGAAGGCAGTATGTCGCCTTCGCCATCTTCACCCCCAAACTTATCGCCAAAGAACAAAGGGATGAGCTTGGGTCAGAAACTATTTGATCGACGTGCCACTGATGCCTTGGTGGACATGTCATTTATATTGAATGACCCTGAGGATGGCCAACAACACTTGGTTCCAGCCCACATGCTTATCGTCCGAGAAGGGTCGTCCACTCTGGAGGAAATGATACAGAGAAGGAAGGACAAGAATAAGAACAATCCACCAGAAATACAAGTCCCTTCTGGAGCTGGAGCCACAACGTTTCACACATTTTTAAAGGTTTGTTTATTTGGGGAACGTTTCAATTGTTGAGTATTTACACTGACTGATTGGTATTATCTGAATTTACAGTTTCTCTATGATCTCAACACCCTGCAAACACCTGCTCAATTGAAGGATGACCTCCTGGCTAAACTACTCTTGTTGGCGGATCACTTTGCCGTTCAAGAATTGTACGAAAAGTGTTGTTCCATCCTGAGGGAGAGGCTGAACACGGAAAATTGTGTGGAAATATTTCAGACAACTTTACCTCTTACGGAGAATGAGCTTGTGAAGTTAGCTTTTCAATCTATTTTGGAGTAAGGACATACATTAACAATGGATTTGTTAAAGTTGCTCTTGCTGTCCGTAGAATGAATGGGCAAAGTTCAATAATAATATTGAAAATTTTCTTGTTAGAAATCTTGACACTCTGCTTTCTCCTGATAATGACGAGGCTCTGTTGGAATGGAGCTGGAAAACTTGGCAGTATCTTCTCCCACATCTTTTTGGGGAACAATTGGTCACAGCCTTTAAAGCTTTGAAAAGGTGAGCGTGTTTCGTTTTGGGAAGTAATCATGAATGGCTCTTTAGGGTGCGCAATTTTAAAGATGTAGCGATTTGTAATCCATAAAATTAATTTATGAAATACAAATAATTGTAGATGGAGAGACCACGACCAGGCAAAGCGACAGGAAATATTTCCTCGTCTAGGAAAATGTATTCGGTTTCGATCCTTCGGTTCGGTTGCAGCCGCAGATACTTTGGAATCCACGGGAATCCTTAGCCAAGCAGAAATGGTGTCACTATTCATGCATTTTGCTGGAGGGCAGAAGTAAGTATTGTATAAATAAATATGCTTTAGAGAAGTCATAATTAAAATTGTTTCGCTTCGCCAACACAGGACATTGACGGTAGAGCCTTCTCAAGATCTCCAACAAACCCTCAACAACTGTTCACCTGGTTCTAGAATTAGACTTTCTTCTGGCTCATTTGATGGCGTGTTTGTAATAAGTAATAAAGGGATCAAGGTAATTGGTTCTGGACCATCTACTGTAATAAGAGGACGCCTCATATTGGACACAGATGAGTGTGAGGTCGGAGATTTGAGCCTGGCAGTTTCTGAAGCATCCTTTCCTCCGAATGACGAAGGCACGGCTTTAGCTTTGACCAGTGGTGGCGATGGAATCTCACTCATTCTCATCAAGGGAAATTCTAATGCCTTGACCAATTTGGAAATTTTAATGGAGCCAAAAAATGGAGCTGATGAAATTCAGGAGCAACCCTCTGCTAAAACAAAAAGAAGGTCGAGAGGAAAAAATGTTTTAGAGGACAAGACAACTGCAAAGCTTAAGCAGACACATACAGATTTCTCCAGGATGAGGTAAAGGAAATTAGTTAAACATTTATTGCGTATCAATCAATTTAAGAATTTGACATATAACTTTTGCATATTTATAGTTCGATAATTTGTACCGGGAACCACAACAATCTCACCAACATTATAACGCATCTTCCCACAATCTCAATAACCGGCGATGACAACCGACTAGAGTCTCTAATATTCCAGTCAACATCCAATGGAGTTGTCATTGAGGGGGATAAAAATACCGTGAATGACACAATGTTCTTTCCGTCCTTGGTCCCATCCCAATCAGATGCTCAATGTGTTACTACTGGCGCTGCCCTAAACATTGTTTTTGGTCGAGAAAACGTGGTGACGAATCTTAATGTTTTTCAACCTCCTCCAAATTCTGAGATGCTGTTGTTGACCACGGGTCCTACTTCTGGGAATGCGAGGGTGAGGAATTGTACGGGTGGAGCTTCCGTTCAAATCGATGGTTGTAATCACGACGTAGTTGGCGTGAAATTAAGTCCAAGATTCAAGTTTGGTGTGGTCGGGGCCTCTCATCAGCTTGTGGATTGCAGCGCAGAAAAGCTGCAGAATTCTGGGAAGAATATTACCATCACCAATTGTGAATTTTATTGAGATATTGCAATTTTTGTTTTGTATTTTATTTTATGCACAATGGATTAAGATAGGCAGGACTAACTTTGTCACAATAATCATATAATAAGCAACAAATAAATAAATATTGGACTTATCAACATCTTCAGTAAATCATTTTAGATAGTAATGACAATGTGCATGAATTCACGGGCCACAACAGTCACACTCACAATGTCTCAATTCTCAGGACTCTTTAGTCAACAAAATCAGGATAGAACCAGAAAAACACATTAAATATTCTAAATATGTGTTAAATTGTGGCTTAATGGTGGGTGACACGATTTCCACCTTTTACAGGAATCCAATCTTAAGGAAATGGCTTATCCTACTGTAACAAGATCGTATTTCTTTCAAATAACGATTGTCGAGGTTACATGTTGGTGATAAACAGTGGAGTAACATTACCATTTACAAAAAGAAACTAGGAACCGAAACCAAAACCAATGAAGCTATACCCCTTCTACAGCAGCAGCTAACGCAATTATATCTATAATGACACCCACCCTCGCCAACCATGACCACATCGACACCCATTTACAAGACTTGACTGAGATACAGATGATTTCATTCTTAAGTCTCGGGCTCATTGTTCTCATCTAATCCCTATTTAAAATTCATTCATGCAAAGGAATGTAATCTACCATGGAGGACTTGTGAATGTCGCAATTGGGATTTGTAAGTTTGTTATCTCACAAACGCCAAAGTGGAGTCACCTCATCCAATGATTAATCATGAAACCACATCATGATGAAGGAGTCCCTCGTTCATTGCACAATACTGAACCACCAATAGTAGTGTCGTAGTTTTGCATTTAACTCAAGAGCAGACAAATCCTCAGTTTAGTTTGAAGTTTCTTGCCGAGCACAATCTTTGAGCCAATTTAGTGTATTTCATAAAAAATAAAAATGGTTCCAAGGCACCATCAAGGTCTGGTAATCCTATTAATAGTGGGATTGACACTCACTTTGATTTTGCAAGGGGTGGAGGTGGGTGCCATGCCTTTAATTGCACAAGGAGGACGATATCCTGGAGGGAGATCATATGGGTATGGCTTCAGGGAAGGATACCGAGGTCATAACGGACATGGACAGTATGGTAAGTATAAAAACTCTTTATTAAAGAGAAAAGTCCTACTATACAATGGACAAATTTATTAGTGACGGAAATATAATAATTTCACGTATTTTATATAAATAAAATATACTTTTAGGTTCTGGTTACGACACTCATACAGGATGAAGCATTGTTTGAGACACTTGTACTTTCATGGGGTTATATGTGGTAAAATTCACTTTCACCTATCACTTCTCAATACGGATATATCACTGATATCAGAATCATTTCGTAACAATGAAAAGTTGAAGAATATGGAAATGGGAACAATTTTACTGTTTGAAATACAAAAATACAAAAATTTACTGAATAAAGGAATATAACTTAACTCGTACTCTTAAATAAATTCAAATCACCTCCGGCTTTCAGTGCCTTCCTTATGACCGAATGTCTCCTCTAATTCGGTAGGCAAGGGCGAGATCCTTTGGCATCAGTGTGACGCGTTTGGCATGAATTGCAAGGAGATTAGCGTCTTCAAAAAAGGCAATCAGATAGTGCTCAGATGCTTCATGGAGTGCTTCAAGAGCCTTCGATTTGTACCGGATGTCCGGATCCCGGGTGATCTGCATTGTTATTTCTCGCACAAGACGTGCAAATGGAGCTTTGGGAACTAGCTGATCGGTAGTCTTTTGATAATAACGAATTTCCCTGAGAGCAACTTCTGGAGGTCGGTACCTCTTTCGGAAAACCTCTGGATCCATGGTAGACTGTTTGAGAATATAAATAAAATTATAATAATAGAGATCCAAAGAAGACAAAGATCTTTCCACTTCTTAATTTAAAGTAACCTACAGCAGACTTTCGTCTTCCATCCTTCCGTGTCGTGTTTTTAGATCCGGTAGCACCTTTATCAGCTTTACCTTTCCCAGTTGGAGTTTCAGTCTGCACTGGGCGACGTCGGACAGGACTCCCTTTGTCAGTTGGCGACCCTTGACCTCTTCCTACAGGAGACGGGTTGGACTACAAAATAAATAAAAAATATCCATGATTTTCATTCTTGAATAGTGAAAAAATCAAAACAATACACGCAACAATTTGATATACTTACCCCTCTAGATCGAGATCGTATAGGACTTCCACTTGGCGATCGCCCTTGTCGTTGTCGCCGACCTCCTCGACTCGCAATCGTCGGGACAGCCGGTGATGGAGCATTTCCCTATAAAATAAACATTCCATTATTCAGTGAATAATATTCACTAAAACAAATACACAACTTGACCCTCACTTACAGTTCCAGCAGCCTGAGAACGTCCCGGACGACGAATTGGTGTACTAGGAAGCTCTGAAGAAGTTAAATTTGGTGGAGTATGATCCAATGAAGAAGCCCCTCCTGTCCTTGGGATTGGGGACAAACCGTGTCCAATTGTGTCCCTCCTTCCACCAGCCCCACGACCTCGTCGTCGACCACTGCCACGGACACCAGGAGCAGGAGTGGAACTGGGTACCTGCCCACCACCCACCACCTTCCTCGCACGGACCATAATCACAAAAATAACTAACTCAAATTACTTGCAAAGAATTAATTTATCCGATGACAGATCCAAAAAAAATTAGCTGTCTTTGTTCCCTCCAGTCTATGGCTTCATTCCCACCACTCGACTTCAGACTCTGGAGTCCAGAGACAAATGTGAGACGGGGATTTAAAACAGTCAAATTTTTGTCATGTAAAATACCAATTGATGACAAGTGAGACTTATCAGTCTGAAAGGGTAAGAAGACGAGGCCAGTAACAATTTGTGGTATCCCAAGCAAGCAAGTAAATAAAACCTTAGAATTGTTGGGTCCCAACTGAACTCCAACCATGGACCACATTGAATTCTTTATTGAAGGAAAATGTATGAAATTGTTAAATTATTTAATACGGAACACTACGAAGCAGAAAGATAACAAAATGTTGCAAAATCACTAGAAATACTTACATTGGAAATACTTTGTAATTTTTAGAATGACACTGGCAGACGATTATACTAACCTAATATTTGTTTCATATTAAAGCATCGTAATAATTTGTTTTATGTGAGCTGCATGCAACCTGCCCTCAACAAGTAGACATTGAAAAGAACCAAAAAAATGTCAGACAATGGACTGCTCAATTCCTAGTTCTTGTACCAAAGCGTTGATCAAAGTTTTCACATTTGTGGTCATGAAATCGAATAATGAGTCCTTAACGGATGTCTTCAATTCATCTGAAATCTTCAAAAAACAGAATCATCTGTAAATATTTTTCGGGAAAATAAGCATAAAAGTTCCTGAAAAACATGTTTTCCCGATCTTCTCACCATACTAGATAGGACATCATCAAATGGCTCAAACCCCTTCAATTCGAAATCCAGTTTGGAATCATATTTGACGTCAAACTTGTCCAGGACAACTTTAAAATTTCGTCCAACTTGCAATCCAATTACGACATGAGCATCTGACAATATTCCAGCAATTGAAGCGTCTTGTGAGTAGCAAAACACGCCCAAATTTGCAACATACTCTAGCAAAGTCCGTTTTATTCCGATTGCAACTCCGGCGTAAAGTATTGGATCTCCGAGAATCTGTATAAACAATATAATATAGTTCCAATTTGCAATTTTTGCAACTAATTTGCAACCTATAACCCACATTAAACTCCAACTTGGTGTCCTCCATTCTGCAAAATGAAGACAGTCCGGAAAGGAGCCCTTCCGTAAAGGTGGCCGTGCCTGGAAGAAGAATTCCGCATGCGACTGGTTTTTCAAAATCAAAGGACTCTGAAGGAAGCCCAAGTTGGTCGAGTTTCTCATCTTGAAGTTTTGTATTTAGTTTAGCGAGGACTTTGTCTATATAACTATTTCCATCCAATTTCAGCAGACCACTAGGATTCAGTTTTATATGTCCATGGGTGATTTCCTCAAGTTTCTGCAAAGACATGAAGACAAGTAAAGTAACATTCTGCTTCATAAAACTGCCAAAATCTTAGTATACAATAAAACTAAGTCAGACTCACTTCCGACATTCCACCCACGATTGCACCAATCAATTCCTCCTTAATATTGGCAAGCATGGTATTTTCCAGTTTTGCACTGTGTTCCTATCTTTCGCACAACCTAACAATACGGGTTTTTAAAGTCACTCATAAATGTGAACGCGTAGTTAGTATAGGACATAGTACAGGAGATGCGAACTAATGTATAGATCAGAAGATAAGGTAATTTTATTAGTAAGCCATGTTATCAAAATGACAAAGCACAACACCGGAAAATAATGCAGGTAGGAATCAATACTGTTTTATAGCTTGACTGAATAATTTGTCTACACATGAAATGTTGTATTAAAAGTGCGTATAATTTGGTATGCTGAGGTGATAAATAATCCAGCTCTCAACCATAGATTTATATTTGCATCTTGTACTAAAATCCAACACTTACATTAATGCTGTTAAGAGTTCGACTTGGACACTATACATAATGAATAAAAATAGAACATGCAATGTTAAAATAGTGAAACTATGAATATAATTAAAGTTACAATAAAAAACCAATTCGAACAAGCATTCAAGTTTAAAAAATATAGATATAACATGAATATTTTTCTAGATCGTCCGCATTTTGTGATTCGACAATTAATTGATGTGTTGAGGTCGCGCATATCGTCGAGCTCGACACCACAATCTAAGACTGAAAAAGTACAAAAGTTCCACAAGGCTTAATCCACTGAACCCCATACACAGCCCTGTAAAAAATTGAAATGTATTTAGTGATAATTCTTTGTCTCTCAGAGCATTTAACCACAAACCTAGTAGACCTCCAGTGTTAGCTGAATAATATAAAACAAAAGCTTAGAAACCGGTAGCAAATTAAAGCGTCAAAAAAGGTACACGTTTACCAATCAGATCCGTCATTTCGTACAATTGTTTCCGGAGTTTGGCATACGTCGATCCAGTGTTGAAGTATACGTGGAGAATCGTCAAGTTCTTTTTGGACCTACATTTTTTATAACTTTATATTGCCCATTCCAGAGCTACGTTAGCGAGGAAATTTATTATTACCGAAAACGACTGAGGTACGGATTTCCCTCACCATTCAGTCCTGAATCCTCAAAACCCGGTTGCATAGGCATATACGTAGTTTCCGATGTGTAGCTGATGTCATTGCATCCAGGAAGACAAAAACTGCACATTGATGTCACTCCATATTTCAATGCATTTTCTAAACGGCAGACCAAATGTTTAGTATTTTTAGAATGTGTTGCGGATTATGTGCGTGATTGTCTTAATTTTTAGTGTTAAGCGTTACTTTTCATATTATCCACACAATGGAAGCGAGTGACAGCACACAGTTCCCGACTATCGTCGCCCACTGAGAGGTACATAAGTGCATGTTTTTAAAAGAAATAAATTCTCAATTTAGTTTGAAGTACTTTGTCATTGCTTACAAGACATGTAGAAGTTGACACATCCGCAAACGCGATACGTCTCATTTGCCAAACATTCATCAATGCAATTTGATGCCGTGTAATACTTGAAGTAGGCCAATTTGAACTCGCCATAAAAATAGCAATTCCTCTCTTTTACATCCAGATTCCGAATATTTTCATGGGAAACCGTGACCCTGGGTCGTAGTCCAATAAAAACTTCCGAACTAGGACGTATTGCTATTCCATATTCTGAGACTGAAGGTACATCAATGGGTAAATGTTTTGCTAGAAGGAAACCATAACTATCGCTGGAAGTACAGTAATATTCGTCCAAATCTGGGTTTAGAAGAATACTAAGACCTGAGGATTTGCCACTCCGGACTTGGCGACGTGGGCGAGAATTTGAAAAATCAAATCGATTACTATCCTTCCCGTTCGCATTTGTTGGCTCATATAGCAAATTATCTTGCTTAATATTCCATTTTGACCAAGCGTCACGCTCGAGTCGATTTACTCTACGAGGATTTCTAAATACAGATTATATAATTTAGTTAATGATTGATTAATAATGGTCTGTTTAGTGTGGTATTAAATGTCTGAATATACTGATTTTTGTAGAGCAACAGATGTGGCATCATATTGAACGTACAGCCTAATAATAATTAAAATTTCATAATTGAAGTATTATCCACAGAAATCGTGTAATTCATAAAAGTTGGCTAACATTTTCCAAAACCAGTTTCAATTGGCTTAAATAAATCCGAGCAGTTGTAAACTGTTCCTTGCCAAGAGCAAAATACCAACATATCCGAACAGGGTTGGGCTGCCTATATGATCAAGTAAATTAAAATGCTGTGCTATATAAATCCATTTGAGATTTCTCACAATTTGCAGAAACTTGGCCATATCCTTCCTGGTATCTTGTTCATCCTCACGGGTGTCGTATCCACCATCGTGCCGGAACCTTCCTTCCAGTTTACGGTTTGTTAAATTAAACTTTTGGCTGAAACTGGCTGAGGTAGTGCAAAGTTTATCGAGATAATGTAGAATCTCTCGGGCTTCTGCTAATGACTCTGGGTCGTCATCTTGTTGATTTAATGCGCTGCAAGAAAAATATTAAGAATGCAGCAATAAAGACTTCGTACACAATGTCTTCGTTTTGATCTACTTTACTTAGAAAACTGCAGGACTTTGCTTTTCCGTACACGATTCATGTTGCAAACTGCAGGTCGATGGGATAACATGCAATTAATTAGTTTAAGGCCTTGTCACAAAATTCTGCATTTATTTGCTTAATGTGTATTTTCAACAAGATTGACGTTTCTTTATGCACTTACTCGTAATTGCTGGGAACGGAATCCTCTCCATAGGAGTTTCAGAAGGTTCGAAAGTGACAACAGTGGGAGTTCTGTAATACACCAACCACAAATCCNTTTCTTTATGCACTTACTCGTAATTGCTGGGAACGGAATTCTCTCCATAGGAGTTTCAGAAGGTTCGAAAGTGACAACAGTGGGAGTTCTGTAATACACCAACCACAAATCCGAGATAAGCCAAGTTGCAAGGACAACCCCTGTGGAGAAGGCGATCAACCAGAAAATCCTAAGAAAAAGGATATCCAAGTTATTCAACTATCGGTGCTAGAAAACAACATCCCTCAAAATTTTATAACCACTTTCGATTATCTTATGTTGAAAAATTGGGTTTCAGTTTTAATTAGAATTTTAAATATTACTTAATCAATATTACCGTTCAAGAAAATGCCGTCCTGGTTGAAAAATGTATTTTAGTCCATGTAAACTGGTTTCAAGTGCAAATTCGGATGCAGATGCGTAACAATTCTCTGGATTTTCAAGAAGTAGACGTTGATATGTTTCTCTTTCTCTATTATGTCGGACGCCAACAGCTTCATCTTCTTTATCTGACGAGTCAATATTTGTTGAATTCTCCTTGTCCTTGCGAATACGGGTTGCCGTTTTTGGGACGAGCTTGTAACTGAGGTCCGCCGTTTCGACGAGGAGATATTCGTAATTCCAGGGTGAAGGAAAGCTACTGCTTCGTTGCCGACAAAATATGGCTCTTTTGGATTCTGGAGGAATGTGTGCACTCATTGTTTAATATTCACTTGTTGGGTTTTTAGTATGTAATTGAAATTATAACACCCGTAGAAGATTCAGCTCCTCAAAAAATTCACTGCTCCTCACTTGTCAAGACTGAAAATGAAGATGATTTTCCCATTGTATGCATTCGCCGAATAATTCCCTTAAGCTGCAATCGTGAGCAATGTGGGTGGTGAGCGAATGTCATCAAAAGGACAATGCCAAGTAATAAGTGAGAGCCCACCGGATATTTAGAGTTCGGGATTTAGCTAAAGCTGCGCGACATAGCTGGATTGCATAAGGATGTATACATGAGCATATTAGTAATAGTGGTGATCCCAAGGATTCATTTATTGACCTAATTATGACGGACAGGGACAGGCAACAAAGTAAGCGGCTAAACGTAATAAAGTTAGGCAACAAAGTGGAGAAAGTACAAATCCCTACCCATAAAATTTAGTCATATTACATCTTGCTCTAATCCGAGATCTGTTCCTTCGTTACTTGAATAGTTCTGGTATTTGTTGCATTCACATTCTACAATGTAAAACATTATATTGCCTGAATTTATAGTTCATATCCAAATCCAACTATGCAATTATCCATAATGTCGGCATAACAATTAGATATGATGATATGAATAATTGTCCGCAGTATGGTGTCGATCGGTGCCGGAAATTAGAGCATTGGCTTTCAAGAAGTTTATTTTATACATTCAGTACAAACTCATGAGGTATGCATTACTTCACTCAGACTGCAACACTAATATTTCCAAACGGAGCAAACAGCAATTGACTCAGGTTTACAGATCCTATCAATGACATCAAAAAGCATTCCTTCAGGACAACTGACGACCATGACAGGGCCTCCATCCACACAAAGAACGTAAGTTGAACAATCTCCAGAAGGGTTGGGTATTTGATGGGTGCCTGTTTCGGGACATATCGGTTCTGGCGGCGGTGTAATTTCGACACAATCCACCTCCGAAGGAAGATTACATTCTTGGTACGTTGGATCAAACCATAGGCCAGGAGGACAGTTGTGTTTTTCTCCCCGAACTCCATCTTCACAAAGATAGTATGACCCGCATAGTTCTAAATTACCAATATTTAAAAAATTATTATTCAAATCTGAATAACTGGAATGTTCAAATATATGTAAATACCCTCATGAGGTATCTTAATTGTCCCATTTTCTGGACACTGGCCCGGTGCTAGAGTTGTTGTTGGGATGATTGTCCCCTCAGTTTCTGGGGTGGGAGGAGGGCTAACCGTGGCTGTCGTGACAGGTGGCCTCGTACCACCCACACATTCTGTAACATTTCCTTGGTGGTTACAAATACATCTTTCTTGGTCCCAATATCGGTCAGGATTACATCTTAAAAATTTAAATTACATTAATACTTCTCGAATCTATGTTCTATGGTCCAAAAGGGCATAAATTAAGTAAAAACCAACCTATCAAGGTAAGGAGGATTTTCTCGACAATTCCAAACTCGGTTGCAATCTTCATGCGGTCGATAGTAGAAGCATCCCGAAGTTGGAGGTTCTTGGCATGGGTGGATCGTCTGGCCTTGGCACTGGATTGAGGAAAAGACATTTAAACGATGTGCCCATTCTCAGAAATATGTCCCTTCCATGCCGAATTATATTTATAAAAAAATCTTACGACTGCAAAAAGGCACAGAGACAAAACTAGAGTGAAGTCTTTCATAATTTTTGACTCTGTGAGATGATGTGGATGGCCTAGGGAAAGCTCAAAATTGAGTATTAAATTGGTTTTGAGTGCGACGGAGTGTATTGAGGGTAATTATATACTTAATTAAGCATCATATATGAGCATTCTGACGGTTTTTGATATCTTGTAAATCGATGAAATACTTGTCAATTCATGCAAGAGCAACTGGACTTGATAACAAATGATGTTTCGATAACTGATAATATGCAGATGCAAAATAATTCCTGTCACATTTTGTACCTGCGACCTGGTCCACTGTGCGTCAATCAATCCAGTTTAACGTGTAACATGTACCACTTGGAAAATCCATGTAAGCCGATTGCTATATTTAAGTAGATTAGAGTATAAGATACTTGCGTGCTTGACTTTTATTTTTGACATCTCAAATTTTGAAGAGTACAGAAAATGTGATGATTACTCTTCAGCTACTGCAGGTTCCACGGGCTCCACAGGCTCGACGGGCTCAACTGGCTCGACGGGGTCAACAGGCTCAACTGGCTCGACGGGGTCAACAGGCTCAACGGGGTCAACTGGTTCAACGGGGTCAACTGGTTCGACGGGGGTTGGGCGATTGTGATGATGTCCACCGAAGTGTGGTGGTCTCATTCCTCCGAATGGCCTTGGTGGTCCCATTGGTGGAGGCATCATCCCATTAAATGGGCGAGGAGGCATACCACCCATTGGTCCTCCCATTGGTGGACCATGTCTGGAGGAAGTTGGGATCACACCTCCTGTACAATTAAAATTATTACTTTACGACCACATTTGCAAATTTTTAGCTCTTTTGGCCCTATGGATATACCTTGTGGAGGCGGTGGGGGTGGCCCATTTGGTGGTGGTGGTGGTGGTCCCATACCTTGTGGCGGTGGTGGTGGGGGTGGTCCATTTGGTGGTGGTGGAGGTGGTCCCATACCTTGTGGAGGTGGTGGAGGTGGTCCCATACCTTGTGGTGGTGGTGGGGGTGGTCCATTTGGTGGTGGTGGAGGTGGTTTCACACCTAAGAGTACCATTAGCATGAAAACTCAAATTCGGTACCTATATTTTTCTATGTATTCATATTTACCAGATTGTGGGGGTGGTGGTACCAAAGCCATCCCACCGGCCGGTGGGGGTGGTGGTCTGGCAATGGCGACACTGAAGACAAGACTGAGGACTAAAAGGAGCTTCATGATTTTGGATTGAACTCAACTCCCCTAATTCCTGACTTTATATAGCATCGTTGAAAATTGTGGAAAAAGGAGTAAATAATGGCACAAGTGTTACATTATTATAGCACTGTTTGCTCTACATCCTTCAGGTGAAGATTATGATTTTAATAACCAAAGGAATCGCCTCAAACTCATTGACATTGAATTGTGCTTTATACAAGGACGCGATATTACCTATCTAGCTTATATATTGACTTGTATTACAAACGAGCTGTGCTAAATTAAATACCAATATCTGGATCTTCAATGAAATAGTTAAATCTGTTCTGAATCCATGATTGGTTTTGTATGCATTGTAGATTACACAAATTTATATAACGCCGATTGAATTGTCTGGATAATTTTTGAATCTCTGGTTTATTATACGATAACATATTGAAGTCCAAATGACACATTTCATTTCATCACCAAACACTTGCAAATATAAAGTCACTTTAATAATTTACCATTTTTATTGAAAACTGTGCATCTATTTCCAATCAGAGTATCTATCTATATTCCATTAGAAGCTAGTTTTTTTGCGTCTTTACCGACCATTGAAACCGGAGATAGGGTAGGCTCAACAATCGCATCCTCAATTGGAAACTCAAACTCATACATGACATTGGAACCATCGGCACAATGAAACAGAAGAACTCGGTGGATCGAAGTCATATTCGTGTCCTCAATAAAATTTGGAAAATCTTCCGTCACTGCGAACCAGAGGTTCTCGACATCGTCTGTTATCTCAGAGTCAATATATTTATTGTGAGGATGGAGTAAGATTGCAATGTAATGCACGGAGTAGATTGATTCTCTCCTGTGCAATCAAATTTCAATTAATTAAACTTTTTTTATCAGGCATATGATTGACTCAAATCTGCGATAATGACTGGAACACTTGCCAAAATTCCGATCCAGGCTGTAAATCAGACGGCAATGGAAATGCAGGGTATATTGTCTCATTGTTATGAAGTCCATTAATGCCGCAGCTCACTTAATGAGACAATGGGTTTAATAGAATGGAATCTGCAAGAGTGTTTTTATCCAACTTACATGGCTCAGGCTCCTCCAATGCGGTATAAATTTCATTAGCAATTCCAGGAATTCGAAGAAAAAGATTGGAGAAATCGTCGTTAATTTTTAATCGGGCAGCGTCTGTTAGTTCAAATAAATCCAGTTCGATTGAGCTGTATAAATCCGTGAAGACAACCTAGAATAGTTACATTTGTAGTATAAATTTATCTTTGCCAGGACTAAATGCAAAAGCGATGCAAAGTATGAGGCACTATAATAATTCAATATACATAAAACAAAACTGTAAAGAAGTAAAAAGGAGTAAAGGAGTAAAAAATTTGTAGATTTTGGTACTCCTTACAAGTAATTCGCCAATATGTTGTCGAGCAATGACTACTGTTAAACTTTTGTTAACAACTTCCCGTTGAACAATTGCGAGTAAATCAATTCCCGACTCTGCTGCATGGTTCACTTTCATCCCAATCCTTTCTCCAACAATTGGATTATCTTCGTTGGCATCCGTGTAAATTGCTAGCATTGTGTTGTACACTGCAATCAATTAGTAGTGTGCTTAGTTTTTTATGGGTAAATGCAGCAGATTTTAATGATTTAGTTGCCCTGATTTACCAAGTTCTTGGAGTCTGCCAAGGTTTATTTCAACCACTGGCCAGTTGCTGCGCCCTATTTTGTTGGAAACATAAGAACAATACATTCTTCAAGTGCAATGCGTATAAAACTTGGTTAATATATTTTTCAATACCTGTCCTTGGTGTCTTGGCACTAATGCCGGCCAACAGTAAAGAAATGCACAACAAAATTAATTTCATTTTGGAGACTGAATTTTTTACAGAGTTCGAAACTTCTACTCACAAACACCCAAGAATTTGAATGGAACAGACATGACCCTCATCAATTAAGTGCGGCTAAGATAAGCATGCGTTTTATCAACTGAATGAACTGACTGAGTTGATAAGATAAACAGAATCAATTTTCTCAGATAAATTGTGCAATTAATCGAAAATCACTCATTAAACAACTCAAAATTGAAATTATGCGAGTTTATTTCGTTATGGTCATATGTAACGCGTAATGGCCGAACATCATAGATGAATAATTTAATTTAATTTGGACATATCTAACTATTTAATTTCCGACAAGTATAGAATTCGATAGTTAACAAACACCCAAGAATTTGAATGGAACAGACATGACCCTCATCAATTAAGTGCGGCTAAGATAAGCATGCGTTTTATCAACTGAATGAACTGACTGAGTTGATAAGATAAACAGATTCAATTATCGCAGATAAATTGTGCAATTAATCGAAAATCACTCATTAAACAACTCAAAATTGAAATTATGCGAATTTATTTCGTTATGGTCATATGTAACGCGTAATGGCCGAACATCATAGATGAATAATTTAATTTAATTTGGACATATCTAACTATTTAATTTCCGACAAGTATAGAATTCGATAGTTACAAAATAGTTATAATAGTCCGATTTCTAGTAACGTAAAAATGTACCATTGTTTCCAGCCTTTGCGTATTTTCTATCAGCGATAATATTTATATCAGTTATAATATAATATTCATACATGAAAAAATTAAACTTTCAGTCTCATTTTTTACATCTGAATACAATGGGGAATTTATCTACAACGTTTTCAATGTGGTAAGCTTAGTATGTTTACAAAAAAATCAACTAACATATAAAAATACAAATATCGAAAACATGAATTAACCCAATTTCTCCCGGAATTGACACTTGTTTGGCACTTAAGGTATTCCTAAATTATTATCACGTACCTCACCTATCGAGAAAGTTTCAATTCTGCAATATATTCAGGACGGAAAGAATGTGGCAGTCGATTAACAAAAATCTGGGGCGATTGCAACGCGTTGACTAGAGTTATCCGTTTGTCAGCCGGTGGATTATGATGTGAATTACCCAGCGCCTTGAGTCCAACCAGTACCTTGCACACAAACATTTTGATGGGGAACGTATTGGATCTGAGAAATTTCAAAAATTCAACTTTAATAGTAAGAATAGAACCAATAGTTTTTTATGTTTGTTGTTTTTCTTAAAAGCAAACTCTCACTTGCAATACGGCAAAGACGTTTCGACGGTTTTTCCAAAATAAGTTCCAGCTCCATATGCTTTGCCATTTACCGTTCCAGCAAGACTCGGGTCAAAATTCATTTCACAAATTAGTTTAATGTTGAAATTCATCGTGCCGTGGAATAAACGTTCCTCTCTCACTATTACTCCTCCGTCCAACAAATGGGCCCGTATTGGAAAGTCTTTCTCCAGGCTTGCCTTTGTCTCCATATAGCTCTTGTAAGTAGCAGGGTTCTGAATTCTTCGTAAACGAACCAATTGATGGGTTGAGGGGATGAGGTCCTTGATAGAATCAATTTTAATAATGAATGGTAAATAAAAATAAAGATCAAGCTTTTTACAAACAAGTACATACTTACATTGATTTTCTTAAACTCGTCCGTAAACTCATCCACCGTGAAGGTTACATAAATCCTGGACTTCGGCATAGTATCCCAATTACTTGGATAACATTCCAATGGGATAAGTTGACTGCCATGAAACACGTTTCTGCGGACAGGAATGGTAATAGCCTCCTCTGTATTTTCGATTGCAATCTTCATTTCTTGCAATCTCATATCCAAACTGTAGCCTTTTTGAGTGAAAGACGCCGACGCTGAACATGTATTCCTCTTAATATTTTGAAGATAAGACTCCAAATCTTGAGCAGTAATCGGATATTTTGTATTTCCTTGTGGATCCAAATCTCCGAATGTAATCCAGTCCCAACTTAATCTGGAACTGAACAGATTAGGTTTGCAAACAAAGTTATCAGGATTGTTCTCTTAAAGTTGGTTATAATATTTAACAACTCTTACGCTTTCCCAATAGGGCTCTTGTCCAGGTAACACCAATCCACAAAAGTGTTGAAACTATCCGGCCTCCGTCGAACTTCATAATTTTCTCCATCATTCATGAGAATTGTCATTCTACGAAAATTCAGAATTACGCGATATTGATCCTGCTTCCCAATCAGAACCAATCTCTGCGTTATGTCCTCAAAGGGCTCTCCCCCTTCCTTTAATTCTTGCTGCTTCTTGTAAAGACGTTCCAGTAAAGTTCCCATTTCGATCCCGTACTCACCATCGTCTTCCTCGTAGAAGGTCATCTCACTCCAGTTCACAGTGGGATCATCACTCTGCCAGTACCAGATCCAATTTGAAGTATTTCCTTCCTTCGGACAAAGGATAGCTGGTGGCGTTGATATTCGTTGGATAGGGATTGACCTCCTTCCTCCTTCCTCTTGGGTCAAGTCCAACGCCCTCATCGTGTTGAAATTTATTTTTAACATTTCCAACTCCCCCGT
>JAAXNX010001108.1:0-20016 GCA_036491905.1 Folsomia manolachei
GTTTAACAATTTTTAAAACTTTAAAAAATGTACTTTAGTTTGCAGAACGAGTTCATGATCTCAATGAGGAAATGAGAGATGACGAAACTCTCATCCGCTTTCTCAGAGGTATCCACATGCATAGGAGAATAAAATCCACACATTGATTTGATCTGCATGCAGTGCATGTTAGAATAATTGTAATATTAAAATGGTATTCATTATTTTTGCAATAGCTAGAGATTGTGATATTGACAAAGCTGAGCAAATGATAAGGAAGGTAATACAAATTACTACGTGATTAATTGGCCGACAGATACCTCAAATGTTGCATTTCTTTTCAGTCTGCAAAATGGTTTGACGACAACAATGTGCGAAGTTTTCGAAGTGGATATACTCTGCCTCAAGCTCTAGACGAGGATTTCATTGTGCAATTTCTGGGGACCGATCGGCAAGGTCATGTTGGTGGGTCATAATTCTAATATAACCTCAAGTTCATAATAATTTAGAAATTTTACATCTATTTAACGTTTATTCTTATTTATTTTATTAATCTTTAGTTGTCTATGCTCCACTTGGAAGGTGGAACATCCGAGATCGATTGAAAGATGGATACCAACAGGACATAATGGATGGCAGGTAACAGATTTGAAAGAGTTTGAATTCTACTTATGTTTAAATCAAACGATGGAAAAAATTGAGTACCTTGAAGTTTTATTAAAGTAAAAGTATGAATACAGGGATTGAAATTACAACCAAAATTATACTATGTCATTGGTTTGCGGCACACTTAGCTATTTATGTTCCTTTTGACAGGTTCCATCTTTTGGAAGGACTTCTTATGGATGCAGTTCGAAAAAGTTCGAGAAGTCAATTTGTATTGATTATTGATCTGGAAGAGCTTAGTTTCTACAAAGTGGCCCATATTGAGAGTACGAAGTTTAAAAAAATTACCACACATGCATTTGTTCATTTACATATTATTAACCTTTTTGCAGCCATAAACGTGGTCACATCTATGTTTCAAGATTTTGAAGAAAATTATCCCGAAACGCTCTTCTCGGCTTTTATCATAAACAGTGAGCCACTATTAATTGATTTATAATTTTATGTTATTAATATGATCTTGTGGATTTTATTATCTTTTTGCAGCACCGTGGGTGTTTCCATACGCTTTTTCATTGGTCAAACCCTGGCTGGCTCCGAAAACTCTGGCAAAAGTCAACGTGTTTAATGGAAACTCCAATTGGTTGGATACGCTCAAATCTAAAGCCAATATTCCTGAAGAAATTCTACCATCCCACCTTTTGACTGATTTGCAGACATAAAAAATTCTAATTGGAACGATAACAGAGAAGCTTAGCATGACCCCTGGGCATTAAAAAAAGCATACATAAAAAGGATTCAATTTTTACATGAATGACATTGTCGATTGTTACAGGAAATAGCATTGCATGAATAAAACGTGTTATTTTGAAACATGTATATGGCTGTAGTAAGCATATGAAAACAAATAAAACTTCATGTTTATTTTTTAATTCTTCGCGAACTTTATTCCAACTATTAGTAATCGGAATAACATTAAAAATCGACTCTAGTTAGGACATCATTCCAAGCTCTATCTAAAGCACAGCGAATATTAGCATTAATTGTCTATTCTGCTCAAATAACACACAATGATTTGCCCGCATTCGTAGGACGAAAACGACATGCAAAAAGAACTGTCATAAGAGGGGAGCGAAGCATATGCCATGTTATTTGAAAATTGCAACTCTGCCAAAAAATCTTGCATTGAAACTGAATATTACAGAGTAGTCTGGTGACGCGTTTTCTTTTTTACCAACTAACCGGTATTACAGCGATGCAATGTTAAATGGCAAATAATCTCTAGTCCACCAATACTCGTATCAATCTTCACCGCATTCCCACCCCGTACTGCATTATCCTGCAATGATTTAATAAATTTGTCTTGCGCATAACTCAATCGTTGAAAACGTTTTGGTTTTAAGAATAATAACCTCGGACAAATCGCCAAATCAGTCTTATTTTAACTTCACGTCAAAAACCATCAACTCCGAAACCACTCAAACTTTGATCTTCAAAATGCAGCAATTCTAGCATTAACTGAGGATCATGGTAAGTTTCTCTTATTTTAATACAGATCTTAACCGAAGACAATGAGTCGTAAGTGCATGAGTTCAAGCAATCACACTGAATAAATTATCTTACGATATTTTTTTTTAGCCTGAGCTTGTTCTAACCGCTCAGGAGTTGAGTCATCTGAAGAAGGCCCCGCCCGAAGGGGACACCCCTCTCTTAACCCTGCAATCTAATCACAACAAGGACTCTGAAATGTCCACCATCTGTAACGGAACGGGAAGCGTCTTTGGACGACGATTTTTGTTTGACCTCCAGGAACTCCTTTCTTATTCCAGTTGTGATCTTGGAAATTGGAATTCCATTCTGTATTTGTCAACCATGACTGAGACGAGACGCCATTACTTCGACGCTGCTGGGATTTTTGGCCTGCAGTATTGGAAATTTGTTGGTCTTTTTCACCCGGGGATGTCCCAAAAGGGTGAATATGATCAGGTTAAAGACTCCAATTTACTGAAGAATTGCCAACGCTCCCCGATCAACTCGAATTTGGCGTTGTCGAAACATTCCAACGTATTTGTGCCGTACAAATGGTCATACAATATAGAAGGTGAGTTACATGTTTTATGCTTATTTCCTTATTTATGGTCTGCAACCACTCCCCATAATTTGACTGATTCAATCATAATCCATTTTAGAACCATTTTGTCGGGTGCCAACTGAACAAGAGAAAATACTTACCGAGAAAGAAAAAATACAAGTGAACGCGTTAAAACCGCTGGACTTGAGTCCAAAAGTGAAAAACTTTGAAAACTATATTGAACAAATACTGTGTGTGCTTTTAAGCATTGTGCTAGAGATAAATTTGAAAGAGAATCAACAAACATGGGAGAATATTCCTTGGATTCATCCAGCGTCGACTTCGGCGCTCTCCTCGCAGCAGTTTATGCTGAAGAAGGAGATGGGGGCCGTGGTGGTGGCCACGTAAATTATCCACCTCCACAACAACCTTTGACTGCTGAACACCGTAAGTGTCCCAATCCCTTTAATTTTCTGTCGCACAAAATGACAAATGTTCATGATTTATACTTTTGTTGAACTTCCAGATCCTGAAGCATTCGCCCATTTTGATCAACTAGTCATCTTGCCACCACCTCCACCACACCATCCTCATACTCCTCAACACCTCCAGATTCACCATCAAGTGGAGGTCTCTGCGTGGGAGGAGGATTCCTTATCCCAACAGCGGAATCAGGATGATCAAGTTGTCCCCAATCAGGAGGAGGAGGTGAGCAAGATGGAAAGCGATGAATCAATAGCGTGGCCTTCGTAGCTCGTATAAAATTAAATAAATAAGTTTAAATACAATTTAAATATACAATTTTATCACTAACTAATAAATTATTTGTTCACTAAATGAATTTTAATTAGTCAATCACGAAATTCAAGTTGCTTTTAATTTTCTCAACTTGAAGTCATGCATCAAGCCTTAATTAGAATGTTTTGTTTAAATTTTACTCTTGTGCATACATTTATTTATGTTCACCTAATAATTAAGTAATATGCACTCACTACTAGATAATAAGAGACAATAAACGTTAAAAATACTGCACTAGCTTTTTCATGGAATTGAAATTATAACAGTTCGTTTTAAGGATTAATCTAGCAATACTTTAATTATTGGGTTATATTTAAATAAATATAAGCTTTATATTTATACACGGAAAAAACGAAAATAAAAAATCTTATAAATCATTTTCATGTTCTAGGATTTCCTGAAGTAATTGGGACAATAATTTTCCTATCTTTTTACATGAAATTTTTATACTGTTATGCAATGATATGGTTGCACACGTTCCCATTTTTTAAATTGATTAATTTAATCTCATGCAAGTGCAATTAATTATCATTATATAATGACTCATCATCATTCATATACAAAGATAGATAGCAAATCTTCAAAAAAGAGATGGTTGACAATATCCTTCGCCATACTACAAACTACAAGAACTGATAATTTTGAAAAAAAGAAAATTTTCGCAAAAGACTTAAAAACCCACATTGTTCCTCTATGCCCAAGTTTCGGACATAAGTTTGAAGCAACTTAAAGTTGGCAATCAATCATAGTCAGTACAGTAAATCAGAGAGATAACCATTTTTCGCCTGTTTGTTGGAAAAACTGATAATATGATTTTGATTGATCACATAAAATTGAATGTAAAATAGTTAAGCCCCAAAAATCATCGTTCAAAATTATTCACATCCGATAATATTTACAACAATGCATAATGCATAGATTAGTTGACCTCTTTCTCTGTATGACCAACCATTTCATCTTTTCCGCATATCTGGAAACACAGTTTCAAATCAGGCTTCGGCTAAATTACATTTCAACCCAATAAAGTAAAGCTTTTTTCTTTATTTTCTCTGAAAATTCTGCAATAACTAAGCAGATCGAAATTATGAAGGCCAGCGTGCCGCAGATTTTGCTCATCGCAACTTTAACATTAATTCACGGTAACTCTGTTCTTGGAAGGTATGCGCGTCTCATTTTAATAATTGAAATTTATAAAAAAATTTTCTATATTCACTCCCCACAAAATTATTTTTCAGTAAGAGAAACGAGCCATCTCATTACTTTCGGCGTATCCTCCACGACACCACAACACGTTCCTGCATTCTTCTCGAGCAAGCCACAATTCATAGGAAATTCAAAGGATTTAAAACCCAAGATGAAAATGAGCTCGTAATTATTACACGTCCATCAATTTCTTCAACCGATGAGTCAAACATCTCCCTCAAGAAAGTTGGTCAAGATGAGTCCACTGAAATTGTTGAGATTTGGGGGAAAAGCCAGACCACGGTTGATGGTCATCAGGAAACATTGTGCAAATCCTTAGATTACATTAAACCTTTGGATCCATCCATTTCCCAAAACCCAGAAATTGTTAAAATAATTGACGGCGGAGATCAAGAGAATCGAATTGACGTGGTTTTCATGGGGGATGGCTACACGGCGGATGAACGAGAAGAATTCTTTGATGACATCCGTCGCCTCACAGAAGAAATGTTTGAAGGAGTCACATTCAAATCGTATCTTCCAGTTTTTAATATTTGGGCAGTTTTTGTTCCTTCGGTCGACTCTGGGATTGGCTACGATGGAGCTAAGAATACGCCTTTCAGGTTATACCGGGCTCAAGGTCAACTCCGAGGAATTTATACTGGAAATGCACAATATGCAAGAACGGTGAGAGTTATATTAATTGGGAAAAAAATTTAATGAGCATTTATCAGGATTTATGATTTTCTCTCGTTAGGTATGCCAATTGATTGGACCTGGTGGGTGTGATTACCCTAGCCTTATTGGCAACGATGATTTTTATGGTACCACATTTGATGGCTTAAACAAAATTCCAATTTTCTTGAAAACAAAATCGGATTAACAAGTATTATGAACCTTTAGGTGGTCTGGGTGGCGAATTTGTCATTTCAACTCGATCCAATCGAACTGGAACCGTAGTTCTGAGACATGAAATGGGGCACAATTTTGTAAATGTTGGAGAAGAGTAAGTTATCAAGTACCTCACAATTTAAATTTCACTAATATATTTATTACTGAATTGTTTTAGGTATGACAATGGACAGGTAGTGTTTTTTTATTTTAAGTATTTGGTTAAAAATCTTAAACAAAGTTTGCAAATTGTTCTGAACTTATTTTACCAGGTGTACCGCGGAGTAAATGCCGCATCCTCACTCGCCACGGTTGGTTGGACCCATTGGCTAACTTATGGACCGCAACCACGTGCGGAACGAGCTATGTATCGAATTTTGGAATATCCTTGGCTTGACCTTTGGGAAGAAGGAATCCAAGTCTTCAACTTCACCTCGGATGGGACTTACAGTCGATGGCTTCTTTCCGTTTCCGTCAGCGCCGCGGGGGAGGAAGATTGCTTGGAGTTCACTTTAGATGGGGTCGTGCTCAATTTTACCAGTTCTGGGTTTGATGATCGAGAGTTTTACAATTGGGAAGGAGAGACAGGGTTTTCTGCAGGACCTCATTCCTTTACCGTTCGTTCTAAAACTCCTCCCACTCACACCTTTATTAAGAGGATGATTTGCTCGGTAAGGTTGCACGAATTTGGCAACGAAGAAGAATTCCACATTGACAACTCAGTCGTTTCCGCATACCCGACTTGGGACGTTAATTTCCGCGTTAGTTATCGCCCCACTAATCAAGGTATTCGCCTTAACATTAATTATGCATTTCAAGAGAATATGCAATTGTTGTTACTGCGTGTAACCACTTCTATCTGTCTGATTATATTAGTTATGTTTAATTAATTATGCATCTTTGTGTTTTATGATCAAGGTTGTTTAATGAGGGATATGCTAAATCCACAATTTTGTCCCGTTTGCCAGGAAGGAATGTGGTGAGTGCTGGTTTCATAACTTTATCCGAAAACAAACTCCTTCTTCATTTTGAAATTCAAATAAAGGTACCAATTTCTGCAAAGAATTTCTCTAATTGATGGTCTCGAATTTGGAGAAGTTGGGAATCCAGACGCACCAAGAATGGTGACGCTCCACACCTTAAAACTTGGCCAACTTCGTGAAGAGTTTGAGGTTGAAGGAGAGTCACTTGAAGTCCGATGGTACCTTCAAGGCGAAGAACAGGTCCAGCTTCGTGATCAGTTTGAGATTCTTGCAGTTCAGGGACCATGGTCGGTTGTGGTTAAGCTTACAACACCTGAAGTCCGAAGTGATCCAAATGGCCTGCTTGAGGATACTCGTAGCTTTGCCGTTTAATTAGTGTAACATTTCAAAATTGTACAGTTATTGATCCAAATAAAATTTATTGATGCATAACAAATCTGGTTCAAACGAAGTAAAATGCATTTATTAAATTACAACCCCTTGATTTGGCTACAGATTAATTGCAGAGATGAATAGTAATTGTAAAAATAAGTTAATTGTTGCAAAATGAATATGTAGGTTCCCAATTCAATTTAATATCCGTCGCAGTTTCCATTGGCCAAACGACAGCATTCCTAAAATGCAAAATTAAACAATTATCTAATTCATGCACTTTCTACTTGAAACTCTTTTCATAAGAGGTGACTGCACAACAAACGCAGATAGGCAGTCACTCATCGGTGACTTTTAGCACTGACTGTAGTGGACATAATAAGCATTATAATTACTCACCTGACTTGCACAATTAGCTGGACAGGATTCACCAGCATTACAACCTATTCTTGTTCCAATACAATGAGTGATCAGGAAAAATCTACTGACTCTACATCTGCATTTAAATCCAGCTTGTTGGGGACCCCTAGTAATTACGCAACCTCCTTTATCTGTCTGGTAATGACAATCACAGTCATGGGGTGCGCTATCAGCAACTGTAATTCATTAAAATATAATCCGATAATCAATTTCTTAAAATACTATTAATTCTCTTCTTCAGTTGGTTTTTCCGCTTACCAGAAATTAGTAAAATGAGCACAACCGCACCCAGTAGGACCATAGCAGAAATTTTTGTGAAACCCATTTTACAGATTTTAAACAATGTGATTAGTTGCAAATTCAAGCTTTTAATTTGATAGTGGTTGAAATGTAATAGCGCTTAGCAATCAAAGATAAGATGAGATTGAGACAATAATGCAGATCAAGTCGGACATTAAATAGGTTTCCGTTCTACTGACAACCTGCGTCATTTTTATTTAATACCCTTGCAGTCAGTTGACAGAAGAAGAATCTTGAACTATTTTTACTAGTTGTCTTTGTGATGGTGATTTGATCTAGATCGATAAGAATGCACAATCAATCAATCAATGATTTGTCTGGTTCAGGTATGAATTCCACCAAAAAACAGTTAAGGAATAGGAAACAAAAAGAATCGATAGCGTGTGAGATGAGATCAGGGTTGGCTGGTTTACTCCTTTGTAATGATTGTAATTAATATTATTTAGTTAACCTTAACCTGGCCATGTAGCTAATACAATCACACTTTTAGGAATCATACAACGTCAATACCAATTCTACTAGTTTTCGTAAAAGAGACAGTTTTAATTACTGTTAAAATACAACTTACAATAGTAATAGCAAACAACAAATAGTTTATTGTACCTGTAACTCATACAGTAAAAAATAGTATAGTTTAAGTTCTGCTGGTGAAACTTTGTGGATACTTATCAAATCTCTACTGCAGCAGTCGTGCCCCTGAAAATAGCATAACATGCTGTTGTTTTATATTTGTACCAAATAATATTTTTTTCAGGCTAGTTATGATGCGGATATTACTATTATTTTACCAATCTCAAAGGGTGCCAAGACTGTGTCCAAATCCAGTGAGTAAGGTCCACATTTCCTGACATCAGTGTAGATATAGGCAGTGGGAGAAATCGATGTCGTCCTAAATGGTCATGAGTTGGTGTATCTCTTATTCCCAGAAAATGGAAACATCGTCCTGTGGACACATATTGAGCTCACTCGTACCATCCACAGAAAGCATAATCATTAAATTACCTAGCTCTAAATCTTCAATTCCTTCATCCGTCGCTGTTTTACATCCTTCTGGTCGCTCCATAGTGGACGGATCATATTCCACGATATCCTGGTGTTTATTCTTTTCAATGAACGATGCAATTTTAAACAACGCTTTGACGTTCATGGCGTATCCTGAACCGCCTGACATGTAACCCTGCAGTTTTGTCAAATTCTTAATTGCATAGAAAAATGTTTATAAATTTCGAATTGTCTACAAAAAATTACATGTTTCATTTTCTTGTGCTTCATTTTGTACCCGAACCACAAAGGGGCATTAGTGATCGTCGTGTTGAGTTCTTTGATGAAACGTCTCAAATTGTCAAGGATTACAAACGTGTCGTCATCAGCCTAAAAGATATAAATAATTAGTTGGCTATTGAAAATGCTTAAACAAAAATTCTCAAGCAAGTATTTCATTAATTTTACAGTCAATGGCAAACTTACCTTGAAAAACCAATCAAATTTCTGAAAAATAAAACAATATCCGATAAAATTCCATATATATTTCCAGTTTAAGGCAGTCATGGGATAGTTCTTATTTATACAATACGCACATTTCCAAACTTGTGATGTAACTGGACCAGGGTGGCCTTCGTCTTTCCCCACAGCAATTCATACCGTTCTGTAACATTGAGCTGTTCAACCTTTAAATTCAAGTCTTGATATTTCCGAGGAATGAAATCCTTATTAAAATCCCCAAAGAATATCAACTCATCACATTTTGAGCCCCAGGACTCCAATATCAATTTCCCAACTCGAAGCCGATCTCTCGAAATGGGAATGTAACACAAAATTTTGTCACTTTGAATACTTTGCGGATTGGACACCGAAGTGATATGAGAATCTATTAATTTAGTTTTGGGAATAGATTTTCCGAATAAAATGTAATATACAAAAAATGAAATGACGGAGATTACACAACCTACCACCCAAAATCTTTGTTTATACTTTTGGTATTTTCTATGTAGTTTTAATGTTAAGATTACAATCATTTTTTAATCGCTGGAAATTGTAAAAACATCTGCTGAGTTTATTTTGCAAATAAGTGAGTGGTAACATCTGAAGATCAAATCCACAGATACTGTTGCATAGAATACGGATATTTCCGCTCTGTTGACCACAATTTAAGGATGTGAGAAGAAGCCCGATTTTTTTGTGCGAGTAACATAAAAGAGCCCGTGATAAACTATGTTAAAATGAAGTATTTTTATGCAAAGCCATATATAACTTTTATAACCATTTCGAACCCAACATGTTTAAATTACTGAGGGTGGAAAGACCTTATTTTCCCAAGTGGAAAAGCGGGAATTTTATGGCGCGCCGACTCTTATCATCACTTATCTTTTTAGGATTAGTTAGTATATTAGTACTGCGTCATACTGTATTTTTTTTGTGGTAATTTTGTGACCAAAAATGCCGAAGATATTAAGCCAAGAAGCCGAGATACGCATAAAACATTTTTCCAAAACAGGCTTTCGACGATAGATAAATCGTCTATAAATCACTATTTACGGGAATGCAAATCCGTAAAAAATTATTGGACTGTCATCACGGATAATTAGGAGTGCATTACAGCATTAGATCGGACTACCAAGTTTGCATCTTCATATAATAGTAAGTTGCGTGTTCTGCTTCAATTCATCAGTCTTGTAACAAAGCTTTATCTTTCTTATGGCGTTTGTAAGAAGTTCATGCCATGAACTATGTTATTTTTATTTACTGCTAAACGTTTGGCGTGGGCTTGAAAGACAAATGTCAACCAGTCTAAATAATCCGAGAAAATACTTCATGCTTGCAGGAAAGGGTTTAAAGAAAGAATATTTAGTATGGCGTGTTGTGCGTCACAATCTACTCATTAAAATTTATTACACGCGTTAATCAGTAATTTCCTTGTATTTGTACCTGGTAATTGCTTCTTCTGGTTAGAAAGACAGAATACAAAGTGACTGCACTCAATTATCAAAGTATCCGAAAAGGTCAATAAAGACATTTAGTAAAGATATAGCTCGCAAAAGTGGTTCTGATAAAATACCGAATCCATCTCGCTCCAATTCTTCGAGAGCAAAGTAACAAAACAGTCCGACAATCAAAAGGACTATAATTTGAAGCCAACTTCGGTTAGTCGGCCACTCGAAAGTTATACAATTTTTCCGTATCTGTAATCAGCAAATCTTATTTGTGTAAATGATATAATTCTTATGCCATGCTTGTGCGAACTACCTTTGGAGCGTATTGGTGATCAATGTCCGTCATGGTGGGATGGTTCATGTACTTGTTCACAAATCCTTCCGGCTTTTTTGCAAATTGTTCGATATCTTCTTGAAATTCTTCTCTGCTCAAATTCTTTTTTGCAAGTGTACATTTCACCAATATCAAGGCTGCTTCTAATGAGCGGAACTCCAAATCTGTTTTTACTTGGAGTAATCGTTCCCTCATGTATTCCTCCAAGACGAAGGAACGTTGTCGCTTTATTTCCAAATCCTCGTCGCAAATTCCCGTGGCCTCATTGTGGATGGACTCAGTGCTGGCAGTGGGGGTAATAATGGCACTCAAGGTCCTACGAATTGTGCAATATTGCTCCTTGTCTCTGGAGATAAGCAGAGGTTTCAGATGTCGGAGATATTTCTTGATGGGCTCAATCCCGTCAGAATGCTCACCACCGGGACAGGCTTCACGACAACATGGACAATTTTGCTTAGTTCTGAACCAATTCTCGATACATCCGCAGCAAAATGTGTGACCACATGCAATTGCTACGGGCTGTGAATATAGGAAAAGGAAGAAAAATCAATTGCCAGTTGTTGATATTATAAATATGGTGAATTCAGTAGCCATACATTGTCCATTAAGTCACTGCATATTGAGCAGGTGAATTGGGATTCCGAAAAATCAAGAATTTTGTTGAGACACGCTGTCATGTCGGTTGCGTTTTTAAGGGGTGTGGCCTCATTTTCATCCCCATTCTCCTTTTGGACAGCCGCCGCCATGCTAAATAGCTTTTTAAATCACAAACAAACCGAATTCCTGCAGTTTGGTTTTACTACAGGGTCGTTAAAGATTTATGGATCCTACAAGTTGTCAAGTGACTTTTAATGTAAATTGTAATTTTATTACCTATCACACTCTGAGTAGTTGTCCATCAAATAGATTCTTCGTGATGCCCTTCAAACTTATGAGCAAATACATTTCTGAAAATTTGTTGAATAATAATCACCACTTTATTGAACTGTATTTAAAAATAGTATGCCATACATTTGGACTCCACTTAGTTTAATATTACTAGCATAATAAGTATAGCAATCAATTAAAGGTAAAACATTTATGGAGCAAATGGCGTGCAAAATGCTGGTGCAACCTGTCCTTTGAATAAAACCTCATTGACATCTTCCTCCACATCATCCACGGATTCTACGGGATACACCTTCGGCAAACATAAATGATTTCTTGGGCAGGTGCAATGATAAAAACTAAAATGCAGATCCGTTCTAATGTTCCCACATCGATCATTTGTTTTACATCTTGGGAGCTGAAAATATTTTTTAAAACAAAATTCAGAATATGAGGAATTGTATGCAGTTTTTCAATACCTTATCACATTTGTAGTAGTAATTTGTTTCAATTGTTCCATTGCCAAATTCAGTGGGGTCAGTCTGTCCAACATAATTCCATTGTCTAAACAATGAACGAAGAATAAAAGTCATACCGCCTAAAAATACTAAAAATGCTAAAACATAATTTTGAGAAATCCATATACATACCGAAATAGAGGTGGACAAAAACAATTCACTGCAACCTTTGGAACTTCCTCAACTCCTCCAACTTTCCTCAGAGTTTTCATCATATTCGGAAGTTTAGATGGGACTTTTTCGTTTTTATGTCCGGGTGTTTGTTTCTGTAATGCAGTATCTCCTTTTTTATGATGATGACATTTTGGCAGAGTTGTTGTCACTTCGGTGCAGAACTACCAAAAATATTTTATGTAATTAATGGAATTCGATGACCTTGCAGATGAACTGATACCTTTGCTTGTGATCGACTGCTTAAAATTACTGTAAATGGGTCACGACTTCCTTTCGGCTGGGACGTAGTTCTCTTTTTAATGTTTTGTGGAGCATTAGGATAACTTGGAGGTTGAATCCATTCCCAAGGACATTCTGTCCTTTCAGGACATCTATAAACAGTGCATTCCACTTATTAACTTTCTGCAAAGTATTATATCTCTGAATTAGTGTGAATCTTTCTCTGACCTACAAAGTCTTTCCACAATTGGAGAGAAGAAATATCGATTATGAATAAGATTGCAAGCAGATTCCCATCGAATCCCTTGATCCAGATCATCTGAAGAATCCCGTCTTCTCACCAGAACGTCTCGGCTTGAAATGGTTTTATTTGACAAGCCAAAGTCACCAGAAACCCCAACGCCCATGTCTCCCATCATGACTTCTTCCGTTGCATCTTTTTCATGCCCCGAAGGTGTTTTGTTAGATACCCATTTTGTGCATACAGGAATATCTCGCTCACTTCGAATCTGTTTTGGTAAAATAGTTCCAATTTTGTGACAAACACAATCACATAATGTAAATGTCAATACTAATGTCACTCACCCCCGGAGGATAAATGAATACAGCCCCTTGATAATTCTGCGTTAGAACATCTTCCGTCTCCAGCACTGCAATATGCTCGTTAACACTTTGAACACCATTAATTTCTTGTCCTTTGGATTTTGCTTTGCCCCCCTCTACAACATAATTCCCTGAACTTATCCAATACAGAAGAAAAAGTAGTGACGAATACTTTATGCAAACTCTGGGATAATATTCTACAGCCGTCATTATTATCACAAAATGCAGCCCTTGGAATTATTCAATACAACTGAAGTGCATGCTAACGTTCTACAACTGAATTAGATCATTGGTGATCTATGATATTTTCTGATTGATTTTGAACCTTCCCCATTTCCGTGTAANTGCATGCTAACGTTCTAAAACTGAATTAGATCATTGGTGATCTATGATATTTTCTGATTGATTTTGAACCTTCCCCATTTCCGTGTAAAGCAAGGCAGAGAATAAGTACTCCGAAGTGTGAACTAAACTGAGTGAAAAGTTATTTTTGGAACAAGTCTGTTATTTATGAAAAAAATCAGTTGGACAACTTAACAATGTTTTTAACGGGGTTATGCATCTGTTGTTGTTTCACTTTATTTTATGCAAGGCACCAGCCCGAAACATAGTTTATGGATTGTGCTCATCAATACAAATGCAATGGATGTGAGTGAAAATGTACAAAAATGGCATGCATCTTTTTATTGAAGTTTAAGAAAGTGTCCGTGGTTTTAAAAAGACATGTTTGAAATAATATTCAATATGAGAGTTGCTCGTAAAATTCCGATAATGTCATTTTTCTTGAGAGGAAACAGGAGGTAATCTAAATAGGCGCCGCTACAGCGTGTACCAAAATTAGGAGATGAAAGCAAAACCTCTAAAATAATTTCCCTTGTCTTTTATGTTTATATTTATTTCATGTTAAATTAACTGGCTCTCTATCTCCCTGAAATACCAATGCTAAATAATGAAAACGTTTCTCGTATTTACTGGAGGTTTGCAGCCTTGCTCTCGCATTTAATCTACTTGCTTGAGGCATTTGAGACAGATATTTGATACTTTTTAAAGCTCGTTGCTGCTGCCATTAACAAAAGTAAAAACGTAGGGGTTGCAAATTGCAATTATGCTCTCTATTTGATGGCATACCCACATTAAATCCTTTAGATTATGATTGCAAACCACATAATATCAGTCATGTTGTTTTTGGTGGCAAGAATTAGGACGTGGTCTTGCGAGTGTCCCTTAATTCTTTAGCTTAGGAGAAAGAATGAGATATTTAAAACAAAGATCAGATTTCGTTGACGTCTGCAGAAATGAAACTACGAACCATTCATGCATTCATAATTTGAACGTATCCAGCTAATTCTTGCTCTGTTTTAACTGGCTTTATCGATTTTGTCTCAATCCTTACACTTTTTGCAAGACAACTACTAATTTGAGCATTTCATTTTCTATAATCGACCAGTCATCGTGTTCGTTAATTTACAACATTATTATTCGGTATTGTCCACATTTTGTGTAAAAAGTATTTCCAGTTTTTCATCTAGTATTGTCGTTTGATAAGTTCAACTTAAATCCAGGTCTGTAACAATCATCCGGGATCTTGATTTATATAAGTAAAAACTTGATTAATCACAAGTAAATTTTATGCTTAAAATAGTTTACCCATCCGTCATGTCCAAGGAACTTCTCGCTGCAGCCATCAGTGCGGTAACAAGGACCCAAATTGTGGCCTACCAATCTGGCAACCCCACTGGCTTGACCACCACCACACCCAAACCTCAACCTCATCAACAACTTGACTCCGACTCTCTTCAAAACGCTCATCTTATTCAAGGCCCGGTTCGCACTTTCAACCCCAACTCCCAAAATGTTCAAGACCAACAACAATCTTCGGCTACTCAATCCACGTCCACCATGGTCAAAACTGTCGTCTCTGACCGCAAGCCTAAGGTCGATGACAAGGGAAAGACGGGGCTAATCATAATTTACATCAAAACTTTAACCGGCAAAAAGATTGCGCTTCGCTGTGATCCTGCCATCGACACGATCCAAGGAATCAAGGACAAAATTCATGTTATTGAGAACATTCCATCTGCCCAACAATGTCTCAAATACTCTGGCCAGGAAGTGCAAAACATTCAAACCCTTGGCTTTTACAGAGTAAGGAATAAAACCACTTTGTATCTGACCGTGGTGGTCGTGGACAAAGTTTTTCCGGATTCACCCCCTTCACCAATAATTTACTTGCCAAGCTCCCTCCTTGCTCCGGAATTTAATATCAACTTTTCAAATTTTACCCAGTATGAGGAAGTGCTTCATCGAAGGGGAGGTTGCCGGTATAACAGGCCAATTGGTTGGGTGAGGATGGCGTTAAATGTGGATCGATTTGGACCAGATAAATCCTGGCTGGGACCGGTGAAAAGAAAATCTCCGGCAAGTATCGTTCCGGGCGAGTGGCCAGGTACAGCAAAATTATTAAATATGTCAGCAACCTTACTTCACAACTTAAATTGTGGTTCGTGCATTCAGGATAGTCGTTTTTTTCTTTATTTTTCAGTCTCATATCATGGAACTGAAAGAACCAAAGCACGGTCGATTGCTGAGGAGGGGTACCTGCTTACCAAAGGGAAACGCTTTGCATTTGGCTATGGTGTCTACACTACCCCGGACATTGATGAAGCAGAAAATTTTGCAAAGATTTTTTTGTATGAAGGTCACAGCTACAAAGTGGTCATTCAGAATCGAGTAAATCCCGAAACATTGCAAAGGGTGATAATTCGTGTGAGAGGCTGTCCTCGTCCAAAAGAATATTGGATCAGCCCTGAAGAAGGTGTTCGTCCGTATGCATTCTGCATCAAAAGGTGTGATGGTAAAAATAGTGATGATGTGAAGAGTGCCGATGTGAAGAGTAGTTCTCTTCCGAAACGACGCGACGCAAAGGACAAAATCATTGATGGGTGCCTTTGTGTGTAACTCTGTAAACCGTCGAGATTTTTATGCAAAATTTTAAGTTTATGTCATGCTAAAATTGTCTTAAGCCAAGTGCTTACTTACTTGCATTTGCTACCGGTTCTTTTCAGAGATTTTTTTTGGATTTTGGAATTGCATAATGTGTGGTATCTGTAATTAATCCTAGAAAAGCTTTTTGACTCAAACTTTCTGTTACTCAGTATGATTTCAAATGGGCAGAATGTTATTATCTGATGCATAATAATCAATTAATCTGTAGTGTATCAAAGCTATAAGACTATAATGATTTGCGTTTATGTCAATGATTAGTTAATGGAGACTCAATAAAATGCTTAAATTCAAGTGACGCTGTTAAAAATGCATTTCAAATTGGTTAAGGCCACAGAGGAAATTAATTTCTATAAATTGGAATTTAAAATTTCATCTGACAATGTGGTTACATTTTGTTAACGCGTCAATAAAGTTGACAGAGAAATTGCAACACGTTAGTCCATGCACCTTAATTTAAATGTTCTACATTCAAGAAAACAATTGAAAAATGCTTTGATTAAAAACCATGCGGGCAAGTTCATTGCGCAAAATTTGGGCCAATGCAAAAACACAGATTGCGAACGCAAAATTTGGGCCAATGCAAAAACACAGGTTGCGAATGCATCCTTCAAGTGAACCATTTTCTTATAATAATAATTTTTCCAGTACCGGAGCACTGGACCACAGGCCGTGGAGGTTGCTGTTAGTGATTAACGCGTGCCCTGAATTTGCTCCTTATCAAGCACCAATTAAATATTTTTTAAAGTTTCGACAGGGTAGGCGTAGGAGGGTTCACCGTTCACCATCTCAAAACCATATTCTATTTTTACAGCAAAAACCAAAATGTCCGACCATCAACAAACCCAATCAAAGGGCGATCCTCCCAAAAAAAGTCTCCCGAAACATGATGAACCAAAGAAAGCATCTTTAAACCCGGAAGCCGCAACACCGAATCACTCGAAAAAGGAATCTTTAAAACCGGAAACTGGAACACTTGATCATACGAGAAACAATTCTTTAAAACAGGAGGTTGCATCACAGGATCACTTGAAAAAGGAATTTTTAAAATCTGAACATGGACCACAGGTTCAATCAAAAAAGGAATCCTTACAACCAGACACTGGAACACTTGATCACGCAAAAAATAACGCCTTAAAACCCGAAACCATACCGGGTCACTCTTTCGCATCACAGGATCACTCAAAAAAAGATTCTTCAAAACAAGAACCTTTGACAAATTCTATTCCCAAAAAGGGATCTTTAAAACCAGAAGCTGCAGATCAGCTTAAAAATGAATCCTTGAAAAGGGAAGCTGCAAGGGCGGACCAACCGAACATAGAATCTTTACCGGAAACGACGGATCCTCCTAAAAAAGAGTCCATGAAACAAATACCTCCAAAACCCTTAAATGCTGTAAACTTACCATCATCGACTTCATCTCATGTAAACACATCTACAGGGAAATCACAATCTCCGTCCAAACATGAGGTGATCAAGATTCGCATGAAAGTCAAACGCAGTGACCATCACCGAGTCCAGCATGGAGACTCTGGTAGTTCTTTAAACTCTAGAAAATCTGTGCATTTTAGAGGTACTGTAAACTCTATTACAGGCTCTCTACAAGTGAAAACTTGGTCATGCCATTACAACTAATTAACTTATACTTTGTGTCTTTACCACACAGATGGACGGAAACATGATCTTTCCGATGATGATGGAAGTATGGTGGACGTAGAGGTCAGCGTCAACGCAGTGGCGAGGGGCTTGGTCGACGTCGCATATTTTGAAACGCTGATGCAGGACAAGGAACTTTGGGTTGATCACAATTACCTCTCCGGATTTAGAATGATATTTTCTGCGGATGAGGTGAGGAGTATAACGCAATCTAATTTAAAGAAAATAATACAAATATTACTCCGTGAAATAAGCGCTTTTAATGTGTTTGCTTTTCCAATGCAGGTCTGGCTACAAGAAGTATATTGCATCCCTTGTGGTTAAAACGATTAATTTTTCTGCAATTTGTTTCCCTGAACTTTAAGCTTTTTTTATTTTTGACAGGATTGAACACTACTTATCAAATCACAACGAAGGATGATAAGCCCGTTTTCTTCATAAAAAAATCTCAACGAGCATTTCCATCATGGTTTAAATCTCTCGTTTGCTGTTCTACTACGTCTTGTTATAGAAATGGTTTTAAAATCAAACTCTTTAGCACAACGGGAACGCGATTGGTGACCTTTATACGGAAAACCCACATGTGTGTGACTCAGTTGGATGTAAGTCCAATTCAAATTTGAATCGAGCACATGCAATTATTACCATTTCTAACTCGGAATCCTTTGTTTTGGAAGATAGTCGAAACTTACTACGGAAAGGAAGAAGTTTATATTGGAAGAATAGAGCGAAGGTGAAATAACTAGAATAAAAATATTTCCTACTTTGAAAATTAATATTTTATGATACAATTTGAATTCAAATAGTGCAAATGGCTATATTTTGAGAGATAAATTTCAAGACGACATTTATCGCGTGTTACAACTGCCAACAAGCGAACGTAGTTTTACTCGCATGATTCAAAGATCAAAACATTTGTTCGAAGGCATTACCCCAAGACTGGACGATGTGAGAGACATAAAAATATATTACACACAATTCAATGAGATCAATAGCTATTATTAACGTATTAATATTTCTTTTTCAAAATTGTCTCAGGGTAACTGCTGTTCCGTGAGGCAGAAAGAAATGAAAATATTCCGAAGTGACACAAAGGAGGTTGTTGGGCGTTTGGCGTACTTGAAAAAGGGCGCAGGGCGACGATTCTTTTCGGGATGCTCTGTGTCGAGTAAATCAGGCTTCTTTTGCAGTCCAGATATGGGAACGAATGCTAAAGTTTTACTGATGGGAGTGCTCTTCTTTCTCGTAAGTCATTCTTTTAGTATTGTTGAAAATTGTGTAAAGAAATAAAATTATTTAAAAAAGACATTCTCGCCAGATGCACAGTGGTTACGAGAAGCATGTGGATTTACCCTTAGGGTCGGATGCTGCAGGTCACACAATACAATCCTCAGCCTCATCCACAAGTTTGGACCCACAAGCTTTATCTGATGCTTCCTTAGATGTACTGATGAAGAAGTGAAGTCACTTCATCAGTTTAATTTCATGACGTGACAATAAACAGAAAATGGACTCTGTGCAATCACGGAATACTTGGACAAATTTCTGAACTATGACAAAATTCACTCGAGCAATAAATATTTTTATAAAAATTACCAGATTTAGATTTCATGAAAATGGTTAACAATTTTATTCGTAATTTCTTCGGCTCAGTTCTCGTATAACGCCTTCTCTCACTTAAAGCACTAAAATTCAACAAGTAATAGCAACAACTTAGGTATAACTAATATAATTATATTGATTAGTAAATATCTATGTTTATGATTCGTGATTACAAAGGTTAACAAAATTAATTAGTTAACAGTAAATGATGTCATTACAATCACTTTAGGGTTTGATTATTTATTAAGCTATGTAAGAATGCTGCGTCTGTTTTCTACGAGATAAATATATATAAAGGCACGTTGTATTACATTTTGTATGGTAAGCTACTCTATGTCGCTAATAATACTTTCTCCTTTCTTCTGGCCATAAATATTTCCTTTTCCTTTTAGTTTCATTGTTGAATTTTTAATTTTTTTCATTTGGGATTGGGTGGACCAACCCCTTAAAGTTGAAATACTTAGCTAAATATGTCAAAATTGGCATTTGAATAATACATGAAAGTTTC
>JAAXNX010001109.1:0-20014 GCA_036491905.1 Folsomia manolachei
GGCAACTTCGACCCAGTCACTGGTCACCAGTGGGAAGCAGATTGTTGGGGGTGTAACATAACGAAGGAAGAGTTGGTTAAGGACTAGTGGTGGGATAAAGTAAGGAACTTGTAGAGATCGTTGGTGGGTTACCACCGGTTGGAGAGTGAGTGGTTGCTCTATTCTACTTGTTCCTTAGTTGGTGCGATGGTACGTTGGTTGGTTGGTGCAGACAATGTATCCACTCTCACTGCAATATGACGATTTGCTAGAGTCCCAACTCTGGCTCATCCTTTCCTCCTTTCTCCACTTCAAGTAAGCAGTCAGCATCCTGGTGCTTTCCTCACTTCAGAATCTTTCTTGTTTCTTACGTGGTTTTCTGCCTTTTTTTCAGTTATTACCACCGATGAGCTCTTAATTGATGCAGAGGGCAACTTTTGTATTGTACGGGGTTTCCTCGAATCTACCAACACAATTGCCCACCCATGTCTGAAGTGGTACGGAAACCGTACAACTGACTCCTGATGGAAGAGCCGGAACTGAAATCCTGTTAAATGGCTTGGCTTGGCTGGACGGTTTATATTCTCATCATTTTAGTTTCAATGGGAGAAGAGACGAATTGAAGTTGTACAAGGAGAAATGTTCCTAATTATTATTGTGTCCGGAAATTAATTAGTTTTCACTCATGACCACATTTCTTTGGAGAAAGTTTGCTCAGGTAGGTGTAGCTAGAGTGTTTTAAAAATGTTTTAAAGTTCACTATCAGACTTTCACTACAACACTATTTTCTGAGGCAATGAGACTAGATGACGGATTGATTGGTGGGCAGCGGAAGTGGACACGAGTTGTAATTTATTTATGTAACTGATCAAAGTATGGACACGTGTTTTATTCCAGACGGAATAAAAACAAGGTAAGGATGGATAATGAGTGAGTGAGGAAAGGGGCAATTCCTGAAGGCAAAGGGATTGAAAGGGTGAGTGAAAGAGAACTGAGGAAACTATTTAGTCGTGGATGAATGTTGACCTCGTTGGTTGCAGCTGCAGTGTAACAAGCAGCCTTAGCAAACCTCGAGTGAGACTATTTCGTAGTTGAATAGTTTGGTGTGAGCCACGAAACCAGTCCAGTGTGTGAAAACACGCCGGCACTGACTATCCACAGATATGCTCGCCTTTCTTAGTAAAACTCAACGAAGCAAGATTCCAAAAGAAATGATGATCGAATGAAACGCAGGCAAAGGGAACTCGCCGGCGCACAACTTCCTCGGCATTGCTCTTTACGTTACGTTACTTTATTTTACCAACACCAAACCACATTCACTCTCTTCACAAGAATACTACACCAAGTAACACTATCCTTCAGTAGTAGTTACAGCAGGATTAACAGTAGTGTCAGACAATTGCACGGATTTTGGTAAACATGTCGTGGTCCAAAGAAAATTGGCTACAACTATTCACCACAGCGAAAGGTTTTGCCGTGGAGAAAGTTTGGGAATAACACGATCTATGTTACTCCCCAAACAAAATTCTGTCTGACAATGAGTTTGGTTTAGTTGCACCCACACTTCTCGCCTGACCGCAGCCGGGTTATTTTCTTCCACAACTACGACCTGACTACCATCCTACAACTTATATTGCGAGGAACTTAATCCAGTTTGGAGACAGACATGCATCGTCCAACTGCAATTACAGTTTAAGTGGAGAAAGTCTTACTGCTTCGCTGCCTAGTTGAGTGAGTGAGTATGAGACGAGGAGAAAGGAGCTTATGAGCTATCAAATTATTTCATGAAACTCCCTGGGTGAAAGGAGATATACTATATTTGGATAGGGCTGATGTATCTAAATACCCTTAGTGTCTCATCGTTTTATACTTTCTCTACATGAAAACCATTTAAAAAGCCATAGCACAGTCTTGCAGTGCCTTGTGGTGTGATGGAGCTGGAAATGAAGTAATGACCTCATATGCAAGCAACCAATTCTACAGGAAAGGCATGAATACGTATGGTGTGCACCATAGGAAAATGTGTTGCAGTATTTACTATCCCGTTGTTTGAGCAGGGGCAGAGATTCATTCGGTGGCCCACTTTTTCCGGTCGTCTTTATACAACAACGGCTGGTCTTCGATCTGAATGTAATGCAGAACAGTGTGGTGTTCACCCTGACCATTCCGTTTCACTCGTGTGGACTGCGACTGCCTCCTACTCTGACGCCTATTTTGTATTGTATCGTATCTCATTTCACGATATAGCGAGCATTATCACGGAAATATGCATTGTAAATGCGTCTGTTGATGTCTTGCCACTAAGGCTTCGTAATGTAATGAAGTATAGTCATATATAGCCACAGGAGTATGCAGGCATCTGTATGAATGTAATGGTAACGGAATGACGGACCAAAACACGCTACAATTTTTATCCAATTGTACTTTCAATTCGAAACTAAATTTGCAAAGTGTCCATTTAAAGGGTGAGTCCACATCGATCGCTATCATTTCCCCAAACTTAACTACACAACACTAAAAGCTGTAAATGACAGGTTAGAAAATAGGAGTTTGAAGCTTGGTTTTTTTATCGGCATTACGCCGCGTGTGAGATTATGATCAATTTACAGAAAATACTATGGTCATACAGAATGTTTGCAAAAATGGATTTATGCACATAAAAACATTAATTGAACTTACACACACCAACTCCCGCTCAACTCGTTCATTCATTCAGAAATTTTAGACGATGTCATTCATCGTCGGTTGGGCTTAATGCTTGGAACTACAAACAGAAGTCTGGCCAGCCAAACCTAGCAACCTACCACTACCGCATTCTATGTATGACATGCTTATGTGATGTTTGTAAATGTTTTTTTGCAAATCTTTTGTCTCATATCGTCGATAATTCCAATATTTTGTCATGTTTAGTTCGGAGAGTTCTACAATATTCTAACTATTGCAAATTCATCATCAAAATTTTTGGTTCATCCCAGAAGTTACAGTAGATCCTTTTGGCGTAACCCCAATTAAGAACCACACAGAGATGCCGAGGAGAAAGTAAGATACCATGTAACATACATCTAGTGGTTCACCTGCTTCGTTCGAATACAATTACTAATATTTGAGTGAATATGGGTACTTGTGAAACTTTCCGGTTTTTTCCTTTCACCGGAGAAGTATTTTTTTCTTGAATTCTAAGCAGTCGACCTACACACATCTGTCCACACAGCTTACAACATAAATCCCATGCACCATTCTTATGTATCATCCAACGCAATAAACTCCAAGCAACTCATCCATTTCAGCTAGCCATTGCCATTACATTTCATTAATTCCGGCCAACAAATACTCCACTCACTACACTCCACTGAAATCATTGGCTAGGACAGATTTCTCTCTTTATTACTCCGTAAACAAGGGACAACTTAGCCGTTGGTGGCGCACCTCTTCCCTCAGTCTTTCCTTCTCTTTGTTTTGAAAAATGTTGATGGCCAGCAGTTTTAGTTGCCTAGTTGGTAGAGTAGTCACCAGCGGAATACTTTTGGTGAATTGAGTAGAGTAGAGCTCTTGGCGAGGAAAGCGCATTCGCGACTTGATTGCACCATTGGGAAGATAAAAAAAGAAGACGCTTTCTTTCAGAACAACAAGGAGAAAGTAAAGTAAAACAAGTTATCTGCAGAAGAAGGTTGGATAGCCAAAAAATAAACAGGAGCCTCCAACTGTCTGAGCGAGCCATCTCTTCAGCCATGCATTGGATTGGGTGTGTGTGTATGGGCATTTGCATGATTTTCTACAGAATCAGCAGCCGCAAGACAATTTTCATTCTTTCATAATACCGATGAGATGTGATGCCGCCCCTAATCCAATTCCTGTCTTGTTATGTTGTACACTTGCTTATGGACTGAATTTGGTGCATTCTATTTATAAGTATTTGGTATGTCTAGCAGATATTCATGTTGCTTTCTCTACTGTGACAATCAATTTTATGTTAGATAAGAATTGGATGGTTAATGCCCTTTCGTTTTTAAAACCGAATATATCAGCCATTGTAATTGGAAATGCCCCACATTTCCACAGCGCCTCAAACTATATTATTTTCCTTATTTTCCGTACATTACCAAGAAAACTACCTGCCAAGTCAGAAGGCACATTCATAACCAACAATAGAGAAAGTGCAATCATCTAGCTTCTTCTCTACTGGTGACAATTTCTCCGTACAAAAGAGAAAGCACTGCAAAAACTAAGGAGTAGGTAAAGTAGTATCAAATCAAGGTATGTGTCTGCTACTGACGTTGGAGAAAGTAATCCTGAGCAATCCAAAACACCAGATTTTTGAGCAGAGGACAAAGGAGACGAGAAAGGTGGAGTGCTACCTCAGCCCACCCAGTGTGTTTCCCATTATTTTCCTTCGTCCACCTGCTGAGCTACTCCACCTTCATCCAACCAATTGTGAGCCAGCAGGCACTATTGCAGATCTCCACCATGCACCATCATATCTGTGGGACACTTATGACTTCAGTCTGTGTGTAACCTCAACCCAAATCCAAGATTCATACTCTTTAACCTTCCTGAGACAAAAGTGGTTTAGTCACTTCTCTTCCAGATAAAGTGGGTGAGGTGATACTTTCTCCCACTTATAATCAAGAGGAAGAAAAGTTGACGGTTGGGTAAAACCTGTGACAGTACGTTTTTAAAGTCGGCAGGGAGCCGTCTATATTTCGGAATAATTGTTGGGTTACGTGGACGGCTCAGTTTTCTTGAAAAGTTCCACAACTCGAGAGAAATACATGTAATTGCTAATTTAGAATGGAGCGTATGTCTAGAAAGGAGCCTAATTTTTTTTATAAATACAAAAGAATTTCCCACAATGCAGCCAAGTCATGAGAACGAATAATAATGTTCAAACCAAAGAAACTCTGTGCGTACGTTTTCTTTAATAACTTGCTCTTTCTCTGGCATGGTCCAAGATTATTTTCTTAATGCCACCATCCAAAGTTTTGTTCTGATTGTCTGTAGATTCTCAATCTCTTGAATCTGCTCCACTGCTCCCTTTGATCATGAAATTATTGTTATCCAACCATCAGCAGCTTTGCTCAAATCAACATTCCAAACAAAGACACTCCTATCGTAATAACTATCTATGCATATATTCCAACTCCTTGGCTAAGCTAGAAACGTTGTTGGTGGAAGTTCCGCCCCGTAATTACGTATAGGAATATTTATATTTTATCTTACATACATAGAAAAGATATCTAGACAGATAACCCAATTATGGCAACTGTTTAAATTAGTAGGTTAAAGCTGTGTATTGTTGAACAATACATTTTTAAATTTGTCTTTATTTTCACTCCTCTAATCAATATCCACGACCTTCTTGATGAGTGACTCATCTGTAATATAACTAGTAGGACTGCTATCTGCATTTGCGGACCACGACGTATTGCCATGCTATCCAAAAAATCGGTTTCAAAGCCATAAACGGTTTTGGCAGAAAAGAGCTGAATGTGAGATGGTAATGGTTGTAAAATAAAATAAACCCCATCCAAAATTTACGGCCATGAAGGTTAAAGATTCCACAGCGAGAGTCCTTCACAGATACCCAAGTACCAGACCAGAAGTTCTGGTTGGGTACTAGAATTGGAATGAGTGACAATTTTATTAGTGCTGATTTTTTGTTGAAAACGACACTCCAAAACCACTTGAGTTGAAAGAGAACCCATTAAAATCCCTGTCCACTTTATTCCGAAGTGAAATAAATCTACCACAATCTGTTCAACCGAGAGGAATGCCAGACTAGACAAAGCTAATCAACTATATTTATGTATGCATTGTATCACCAAACCACACGCTATAAAGGATATACAACACACAAAGTTACGCCAACATAAATAAAATAACTGCTCTCAAAATCTATTAAACAAGTTTCAGTTTAAATAATTGAGCAGATAAAAAAAAGTAGTTATAATAATTTCCAAGTTTGAATATCATGTCAGCATCCCAAGGAAAGGATGACTGCATCCAGACTTGTGATTTGGATAAAAAGCCAAAGTTAGTGACCTATTTCAGTCATCAGTCTGTTCCACACTTTCCCAGTAAATCTGGGGAGTGGAATCCTTACAAAACTAATTGGTGTTGAAAAAAGGTGTCGTGTTCTTTCCCTTGACTGAAACTACATGCATCCTGCTCCCTCCACTTTCACCAACCAACCTTGAAAAAGCCGTAGTCAGAGGAGGAGAATAATTTATGCTGTTCAGTCAAACTGTTCTCTTCCCATCCGCCTATTCCTAAAAAGACGTTTAAGTCTTAACCCTTTCATCGCCACTTTCTCCGCCGAATGAGAAATTTTACATGTCTAAAAGTAGCCGAAAGAAGAATTTGTTCATCTTTCAGCAGGTTGGTTGTAATGTACATGTTGCAGTCGGTGAGAAATGGTAGTGATTAAATACTTGGATGACAGAGTTTACATTTGTGCACAAATTCTGACACGAATTTATAACCCATTACAATTATTCTTTGGTTATTATTTGTCTGTTAAAGTAGCAAATTGTTATGTACAACAAAAACTGCTTTAAAAGTACACTGATTTTGTTACAGTGGCTACAAAACAATAAAATATAGAACCAGACTTTGTTTATGCCCATCGTTTTATTTTCTTGCATGTTTTCTACATATTCAAACAAACCACTTATTTCTTGACTGAGTCAATGAAGTCGAGTCGACATGGACATCGACAACAATTGGAGGATTGTGGTCTTACGGCAATTCATGATTCGACGGAGTGTGTTACTTGTTTTATGCAATGCAGTAAAATGCAGAAAGGATCTGAGCCGACGCGAGTCAGTGTAAGTTCCTCACAACCAAGCCCACGATCAGAAATGAGCCACGTTTTGCAAGGAAAACCTACAAAACTAGAGGAAAAGTCAACGTTTATCAACTACGACGGAATTCTCTCAATCCTCAAACTTTACGGTTACCTACCATAACCTGCACAGACATACGACTCACTATATGGGTTCAAGACTTTCTTAATTTTTCCTGGAGGACAAAAAATTTCGTGAAATTTCATTTTGTATCAGATATCGGCTCACGTAGTTTACTAGTTTTGCTGAACTAAGAAAACTTTCACCACCAACAACTTAACATAACTCAGCTACATTCTCAACTTTCTCCAACAGCCCAACACAACCCGATCCAACATCACGGAGCAATGAGAATGAGGAGAAAAAAGAGGTGACAAGGAAAGGCACAAGGAAGAAAAGGAGCGAGTTAAATATGCTTTCCATTGATCCAACCGTTTTCCTTGGTACGAGTCCGCATGGTACGGGAGGCCTGTTAGTTAAGGGAGCTGGGAGTTTGGTGTAGCACCGTCAGTAGAGAAGAAAAACCTCTGCGGATTCTTACCCTCCTCCGGTTCGGGCCAATGTAAAGCAATCCGATTCAATCCTATGCAATGCGTCAGTACAATGGCATGCAGAGAAAATTTTGCTCTACTCCAGTCCCACTAGTGGTAAAGGCAAAAAGTCGACGGAGGCGAAATCTGTAGAAACCCTTCTACAACGGAACCAAGAGAAAAACCCTTTCGATGTGGGGAAACTTTGGAGAAGTTCGCGATGGGAGACGCCACCATCGCCTGGTTGCTTTCACTGGAAATGAGAAAGTTGAAAACTTTCACTCGTTTATTTCACTGGTTTATTTATGGAGTTGTAAAATCAATTCCTTTTTAAATCTCTGGTCTGTGTGCTCAGGTTTTGGAGGAGGTTTCAATTGTCAGTCCATTCCTATTATGAAGTGATGTTTGATCTTTAATTCAGGCTTGTTCGTCTAGACGAGAAGGTATCTCCGTTCTTGGAAACAAAAAGGATGGCTTAAATAATACCAGGTTTTTGGCCAAATTCATGAAGAATTTTATCTGGTTGTCTGTTCTCCCATTTCAACTTGCCTAAAGTAAATTTCTGACCCATCTGTTGACTTAATGTCAAAATTGACACAAGTTATACATTAAGTATAAGTTTACATTTGAAATAAAAATAATTACATTATTATTGCTGCTTATAATTCATTATTGTTGTGGCATTGCATGTTTTTTCTTAGAATAGCAATTCCTCTTCTAAACTCACAATTGGACACGTAACCAATAAACATGGGTATTGCATATTCTTTGGAAAGCTCTAATTATGCATTTACAAAGTTATACAGAGAGAAAGTTTGTGTCAGGTGAATGAATCTGGTCCACATTTCATCGTATTTGTTCCCATACAAAGTTTACTTATAATTGGGCTTCCTTCCTCGTCTTTATTCCATCTGCAAGCATTACAGAATTGCATAAATTAAATGGTGTCGACCTTGCGGAAAATCCAGACAACAGATTTAAATTAGTCGTAGAACCCTTAGTGGCAAGTTCCAATTAAGATTCTGCGTATTTGCATAACCTTTTATTCATTGTAACGGTTGGTTGCTAGTTGTAAAATTCCTATGTGCCCCATAAAGTAGGGAGCTTATCTGTTTTTTGTATCTTTGCAAAAATTACATAAAAACAAAATTTGAGCTATGTTCCTAGAAAACTAAAAAGGAATTTTTTCGTCGTCCCCACTAAAAATTGTTCCTTCCACGTGGATGACTGGGACTATTGGTGTAAAAATAAATAAAAACGAGTAAATCTAGTTAGAAACACTCGACTCCATCCTAATCTAGCCTTATCTAATATTACTGAGCCTACAGCTCCCCTCTCCATATACTACATACTTGTGGATGTGATGTGATGTGGAATCTTTCTTTATTTTTGTGCCAGACTGACTACTAAAAATTGCATGGCCATGTCGCCGTCGCCGTTGCCACTGCTCTCTCTACCAAAGAAATAATGGAATGGAGAAAGCCTGACTGGTTGGCTAACTCTTTGTCTCCCAACCAACTCTCTCTCTCTTTTATGAAGAAGTACGTCAGCAAAGCACCCGTTAAGTTATGTTACGTTATATTGTTGGCAGAGGAGAGATAATGCAGCAGCAGTAAGTAAAAGCAAGGGATAGGAAACAACCCTTGTTGCCTATTCCCAAGTATAAATGTAACCGAAGCAATGCCTCTTTGTGAATCTTGCCTTGTCTCCCTTTGCCTAAAACTTTGCCTTGGTTCGTTAGGTTACATTCCAGGAACATCGTTCGTTGGAACATGAAGAGAAACCGGGAAAGCAGTATTTGTGACGCCGGTAGATACCGAATGAAGCCCTTTGGGTTTCATCTGCAGTGCGGCTGTGACTGCCCCAAATACCCGAACCACTCACTAACTCCCAAGGAAAACCACTCGCAAAAATACCAACTATGCCATCCATCGATTCCCTAACTTGCTTCTTCTTCTCTCTTTCTTTACCATGATTGTACTTCTCTTCCTGACACAAGTATGAGAATGAAAATGCTCGTAACTCGTCCTTCTCTGGATGACTTACATGTTTCCGTCGGTGAGGAGATAAGTATTTGAATGCAAATGGAGAGTAGTTCCGAGTTGGTGTGATTGAACGACTAAATACTTGAAAAAAATGAGACGAGAGCTCACCTACTTTTGTATGGCATAACTTACAGATATCCTGTTATGATGTGGTACATGGAACAAGTCAATTGTGTTATTGTTTCCTTCCTCAAAGCAGAAAATTACAATAGAACTCAATACCCGCGTTTCTTGGTTATTTATAGAATGAAAAGCAAGTCATTCGTGGTAGTGAGGAGGCTTCTAAGTTTGAATGTAGTCATTCATTTGACTAGACTAAAATAGAGATCTTATAACATTTAAATACGTGCCCCACATTGTCTAGAAATAAGTGGGCTACTCAACTGCAAAATTTCATTTCGACAGATGCAACTAATCCGACGGCTGGCGTGTGATGTGACGGAGTTGCTTGTTTGTGGCATCTGGGAATGTGTGACAAAATTTTAAATGTTGCAAATCGCTACCATCTTATGGGGCGAAGTCTCCTTATAAGATTGTTCTGTCGTTTTGGCTATCTTTTAGTTCAATGATTCGAGAACAATATGAGCCAATCGGATAAGGTTTTCGAATTATGAATTACAGACAAATAAATGTGTGTGGTCGAGTGACTTGAAGTGAAAACAATGGATTGAATGAGATATCAAAAATAATTCAACACTACTTAAAAAAAGATGACACAGCCAAACCAGTTGGTTATCCCAATCTCAGTTTAAACAAGGATGGGATTAAATTGATCCCATGAAATCCAAACTCGCCAAACAACCTGTCCGCTGTCTCCAGTAGGAGAAGAGGGATAAAGGAAAAGATTGCATGGATTACTTGGGTGAGTGGGAGGGATTGTGTACTATTTGGTGTCACTAGTGGAATGTAAACATGACATCAACTCGCATCCATGAACATGGCATAAGGAGCTAGTTGGGATAAACTTTCCTTAGTTCTGTCTTTCTTTGTTTTAGTTTTACTAGTGGAGTGGGGTCTATTTTTCTATTTCTGCCAACAAAGCAGGTTCAAGAATCAACCATGTGGAGTTGATCTTGTTAGATTTGGGTATCTGTGCTAAGAATGGGGTTTGGTAAGGTGATTTATTTCCTGGGTGTTGTCGATGCTTGCATTATTGATTCATGGTGAATGTGGGTATGGACGTGGTGTTAATTGACATGTTTGTTTCTATCTTGTAAAAAATTAAAGTCTAATAATTTATCAAGATGTGTGAAAGTGTTTGCTCAAATCAACAAGCGTACACATTTTAAGGTTTCAAGATAACTTGTATAGACTGGAAAATTTGTTAAGGAACGTCTGAATGAAATAGTGAGACACCAGCACCTTGAATAAGATAATCGTCCTTTCTGTTAAAAGATAACCATCAAAGTCTTTCTTTTAATGGTGCAAGTTAGGAAAAATATGAGAAATGTTAAAAGTTTTGTGAATAATAGCTTGGCCAGCCAAAAAGGTGCCATTTTTTAAAACTTTACATTCATACCTTCCTCATACCAACAAAGATGAAGATCCGTAAAAACGACTTTAAGCATTTAATCGTGGCTTCCTGATTTTTTAAGAAAATAATTGGAATTCCTACAAATATCTTCAAAATCTATTCTCACTTTTCGTCGACCCTAAAATAGATTTGGAATCAATATATTGGTGTGATGCCTTGAGAAATGAAGGAATGGCTTCAAGTTATGCCGCATTTCCCATTGAATTTCGGCATGTATACTTAGCCAGCATCTCTCCATGGCTATATTTAAAGTAATTAGAAACATGTATTAATTCAGAGTTATGCTGTGATGAAAGTCCATGAAATCAGTTAATCCTGTTATGCAAAATGGCTTGAAGTTGGCTAAGATTTTGGGTGATGAGTTTGCAAATGATGGGATGACGTGAGGTAGAAGCAAATTGAATTGATTTGGTATTTGGAAGGGGATGACTGCTTAATTAGTACAAACTTTAGAAAATGAGGTAGAATGAGGTGATTAATTGTACCTTGTCTGCTCTCCTTTCCTTAAGCAGCATTTTGGAATAACAAAAGTCTTGTAAGTTACACATTCATGGAAAATAACCATTTCTCAAACAAATTAAGAGGATTTACTCCTCTCCACGGGGACCATTTTCATCTTGTTCAACAACACTAAAAGCGGATGAAAATTGATACAAAACGAAGGAAAGTCATGCAGAACACCAAACCAAACTACATACAATTCTGGTTTACCTCATGCGGTTTTACATTTTAGTTATACCAGCACAAAAATAATAACGAATACAATAACGTCCACAACTACGATAGAGTTAGCTTGTTAAATTACGGCAGACTAAAAAGTTGCTAAAAATGTTAGATAGCAAAGTGAATTTCATCCATTACAAATATAGTTGGTGATGTTAGTAAATTAAAGCTGGTTGCAATGCAAAAGCTTAAATAAATTTAAAATGTTTCAGTTTTATCAAATTTAGTTTTCCGAATTTCAAGACGAAAGTTTTTGTGTCAAAACTTTGAATGGTTAAGAGATTCATCAGAGTTATTTTCAAATTATCCAAAATTGCAACTACGTTGAATAATATTATGATATTCACTTCCAGATCGTATTGTAAATTGTAAATATTCAATAATTAAGCTACATTAAAAACTTTATGAATGGTCTGTCCGTGCGACCGTACTTGACTTACGGATCTATTTTCGAAATCCTACTTTTTAACGTGTTTCACAGACACTCGTCGACAGCAGACGTAACATTTTCAAATGGGTCATAAATTGTATCACTGGGAAAGTATATCCAACTACTAAACAATGACACTAATGATTTGATTTTTCGACTTCCATGTAATATTTGTGCAAAATATCTCAAATAAATTGCCTAGTATATTTGAAAATGTAAATAATAATATGAAATCTAAAAATGCATGGACCGAGTTTGAAATAATCAATATTTACCCTATGATTGCTTCCTAGCTGCTACTGCTTTAGAGTTAAAATTAAACTTTATCCCAGAAACAAACTTGTTGAAACTTTACTTAATTTCAAGGTTCGCGTAAGAATATCTTCAAGGACCATTTATAGTTTTAGGAACAGCGTCTCATTTCATTACATCATTAACAGTGTTGTTAATTGAGCCAAATCCCGAGATTGGTTGACGACGAGGAAGAAAGTTGAGGAAAGTTGGATTAAGATTTCTCCCCACCAAACTAATTTCCTAGCCTCAGACTCAATCCTTACATAACTTAGAGGCCCAGAATGGAATCTTAAGACAGAAAAAGTTGAGTGGTAGACATTTCAAACTTATAAGATACCTTAAGTTGGTTGATTATTGGTAAAATTCTGCCAGTTTAACACCAGAACATCCAATATACAGTACAAACATGATCAAGCAATATATCAGCATACTTGTATTGTACTTGGGATTCCCAAGTTGGGAGTGAAGCCGGTCAATAATATGCAAATATTACTTACTAGATAGTAAGTTATTATGCACAGAGTTACTTTACAGATACCAGACAATATTACACGGACACAAGATTTGTAGGAAGGTCTAAATTTCTAATAACTACAAATTTTGTATTTAGTTGTAGAGTAACTAGGACTCACAGATTTTCTCCTTGTTTCTCCTTGTCAGAGGAATGATGGTGATGAAACCTTTCGGCGTAATGCCTTTGATTTTTCCCAATACCGAAAGGGTCATCAGTCATTCCATAAATTCCTGCTGCCACGGCTGCCATTTCTTGACTCGTTTAGCACAATTTGCCTCTTGCGTGTTTATTCCTTTATCGTGACTTCACTCATCTAAATATCTACGGGTTTGTTGGTTGTGGAGGATAGCACAACTTTCTCTGTTTATTACACTGCAAATGAGCATGATGGGACTTGTTGATGAGAGGAAATAAGGCTGGCAAGATAAGTTTGGGTTTTGAGAAACAGGATTGTTGTAACCAATACGTTTTTTGTTTACTATAATATTTGTCAATATAAATTGAAGTAATCTAAGATGATGCAATTAATGCGGAACAGTATTTTCGAGTAATAAGTGAAAATGGAGAATGTATGTAATTTAAAAAAAGGATTTAAAATACACAAAAAACAAAAGGTAAGTTAATCCCTTTCGTTTTGTTTGTCTGCCAATTTTTTTGAAACAATTCACAGAACTGAAACTAACCTCTATTTCATAAAACAAAGGCATGAAGTTTGTTAAGGAACAGAGTCTAAAGTTGGTTTCAATTAACTTTCGACAAATACTTGTTTATCATCTGAGTATCTTTCTCTTCAGAAATTGACCAAATATCGGATAAACATTGATTCTAAGTATTGGTTACAATTGCAGTACTGTCAGTAAAGCCACTGCATAAATCCCACCGCACCACAGTTTTCTCCATCATTGTGTCATCCCATGATACGAGAGATTCACGAAATTACATTCTGGATGCTGGAGAAATTCCCTGTTTCCCATTTTAAGATAATATCCATCAGTCCACTAAAAACTTCTTAATACTTAAATTCAAACACTGCCATCTCCCATATAATGGTGGTAGTGGTTGACTTTGAAAGCATGCCATTTTGTGATAAATCCGAGAACATCTGGCCAGTGAAGTACAGTCAGGACTGCCCCAACTCATTCACTCGAGATCCACTGCCTGTTCAGGACAAGTGGTCCAAAACTCGTTAGATACACTTTATTTGTAGCCCTTGTCTGTGGCAGACTAGTCAATAATAATTATTGGATGTGAAGAATTTTTCCACGCCGCGTTTGTTCACACAACTTTCTGTTTCTACTTTGATAACGATTGGATCTTTACTTTGCGTCATTTTCTTGGACCGAAATATTATTTTTATTATTATTGATGGCACACTAGCAAGCTTCAGACTGGAAAGTTTCCAACTGCCCTCAATGACGAGACTGGTTCTGGCCAAGTGAGCTGCAGAGTTAGTTCAATTTAGTAGTCTTAACATTAGTTGGTGGCAATAGTTCCTGTTTTATATACAGTTACATCATCACCTTGTACATTTGTACTCGACCTCCTGTGGGATTTATGGCTTGTCATAAAATTACTTGAAAATTTTCACTTTACATATAGTAATCAATGACGTTGCAACGTAATCAATCACATTTGGATGAGATTTGGTTTCCTTACTTTTCTAAACAAGCTCCCACGCTTTAATCTTGTTAACAAGGAGTTGATTATTTGGTTTGACGACAGCACGGTTTAGATTTCAGCTCCTTACAAACATGGCTATAATTGGAAATTAACACCAAAGTCAAGGTTGGCAATCATTTCGCAATTTTTGTTAGGGTTTGAATTTTTTATTGCGAGGAAGAGTACACTAGTGAATGAAGGCGGATTGTTTGGAGACGAAATAAAAGAAAGTGCAAGGATGATAGTGTCTTATTCCTGGCTAGTCCTTTTTATTGGGTTGAAACGGAGATAGGAGAAAGTGTCACAGGACCAAGACACCAACTGCTTACTTTCGCAAACACATGTTGGCGATTAGTACAATTTAGAAAGTTTTAAAAGGGAGCATCGCAAGGCTACGTGACTTTAGTCAAGGTTATTCACTCCAATTTAACATTTCACCTTTAAACCATTTACTCAAGTTGTAGTTGATTAAGTTGCTGTGTTTATATCTTAGTTGAAACAGGGGAGTGGTAATTAGACGTCAGAAAGAAGCTCAGATTTTCCAAACACGCAGGTCAGGAGAAAGTTGCACATGTTGTGGATCTGTCCCTGTCTCCATTAAAAGAGCAACTTTCACTTTCAACTCGGAGAAAGGTGGACTGGGAATATTTCCTTAACTTTAAAGCACACAAAACCAACACCAGCCACGCCACGCCACAACGGTTTCCAAACAATGACTGCCCAGATTTACTTAATGACCTTTAACTTCTTGCATGTCACACACAAACACTTCTCGTCCTCGTTCCGGCGTTTGTTTAACTTGTGCCTGAATACGTATCTATAGTCAACCCTGGGTAACTTATATAAGGAACTGATTGAGTAGAGCTGGCTCCTGGTGCCAAAGCTACGGCTTGAGTTTTAGTTCAAATTCACCGGCTCACACACACACTCCCTAAATCCCAGCACGGTTTTAAGCCGAAATGGCAATCATGGCAAGGGCGACGGGATTTTGAAACTTGTAACAAATGTCATTTGCACGTTGCGTTGGTTTACGGAACGTGGTAGTGACTTTGGAGGATATGCACGGGAGCCAATCTTGTGTTTGCTAACTCCCATTGCAATTTCGTTTAAAAACTGAAATTGAGTGAATGACTGAGGCACACATTCCTTCCATTAGCAGAGGATCGAAGGAATGTTAAATTAACATTTGGAATCACCAAATTAGCTCTCACGCATGCCAATAACCATTATATTGACTGCTGGAGCTTAACCAATTTCAAACAAGTCTTTCATTGTTTTGAATGAATTGAGTCTCAGCAGAGTAGCAAGGAGCAGGATCAAACTTTTGGGAACTTGACTGAAAAGTGAAAACGGAACAAAGAGCCCCTTGATGATGATGAATGAGCTGCGTTTAATTGCTCCTAACTTTTAAAAATTAACTGTGTGATCTCATTTCACCCAAGTTGCAAGAGTGAGTTACTTTGGGTAGGATAATGTTTTAACTTGTTACTTGTAATGTAACCACTTATTTAACTTCGTCAAAGATCCGGTTAAAACACTCCTTTCTGGCAGATAGGAGAAGATTGACTGACTCAAATTAGGACAAGATTGGAAACAGCCATGGAAAAACAGTTGTATAGAGAACACAATGAGAAAAATGGAGCATTTTTTTTAAATGTCACCAATTGTTCGTCGTTTTCAAAGAGAAATAAACTGGAGAACAGTATTCTTGAAGAAGTTCACTTTTCTATACAAATATATCAAAGACATTACTAGATATCTTGGGTAAAAGTGCACAATTCCCTATCTCTTCTACCATGGACCGGTTGTTTAACATGCAAAAAGAGGACAGCAAACAACAAGTGATCCTCTTCAGTGTCTTACTTTGCTTTGGCAATAGCTCTGTCAGCCCCACTTCCTACATGCACTGAATGAATGAGCTGTTTTTGACTTTAGTTTTTGGGACTTGAGAGTGCAACCCAGGCTCACGCGATTTGTCAGAGAAAGTAAAGGAGAAAGTCAGTCTTTTCCTTGGCTCAACGGAATGGTGGCGCAAGATCCATCCGAAACGCGGATAGATTGAGTCAAAGCCAGAGTTACTAGAGACAAGGAAAGATTCCTTCAATTCACCCGGTTAATTTATGGTTGAGCAAATGGCCTTTTACTATCAGGGCAAGTTTCCTTCGTTTCGTAGAAAAAAGACGGAAGTCCGTTCAATCAAATTCCACCGACGGACCGGAGTTGGTGGTGAGACTGAATGAATTCAGTTCATGTCCTCGCACTTTGCTTGCTTTCCCTGACTCTGATCCGTCCACAACCATTGTTTGTGGAGGTATGAAGTGCTAAATCTAACTAAAGCAGGTTGCTCCTGGCTCAGCAGGCAACCTGATACTGTTATGTAGGACTACCTGGTCACGGCCAATTCCACAATCACCGCCCTTTGTGTCCCACAGATTCCTACGGTATGAACCCACTCACTCAGTTTACTAACAATTCTTTACTCAACAAACTTTATGTTTGGCAATACGGGTCGGTTGCCGGTGTGAATGGTGGTTTGAATTCTAGTTAGTAAATTGAATGAAAGGTGCAAGGCTAGTAGAGGAGATGCAGTTCAACTCCAAATTTACTACTGATATTGGTTTAAATTGCGTTTTTTACTTTTCGTATATAACTTTGAATCTCGGAGTTTTGAGACAATACGAGAACTATAGTTTAACCACGTATGAAGTAGCCAAAACAAATACTAACGAGTTTTTCACTTTCTTGGTGGCTGTTAAGAAAGTAGAAAAAATAAAGGCTAGTAACTTGAGGAAACGTACACAAAAAGTCCACAATATCGTAAATTATTGTGCCAGGTAGAAACTAGCCCGCCTACCTGGTCCAACTTACAAATGAAACAACTAAACCGCGTGGACTTTTTTTTCACCACTGCTACAAAATTAACAGACTTGCCGTCTTTGAACAAGTCGAGTTCCTGGCACAATTGGCAACGAGCTGATTGTTTTAGCTGGCCTTGCCCCCACTGCTAATGGTGTACCTGTCGCCTATATCTCACTCACTCACTCAGTTTTCCTCTTAGTACTCCGCTGATGTTGGAGGCAACTATTTACAAACGAGACTTTTTGGAACTGAATCAAAATCAGGGTAGAAGAGCGTACAAAGAATAAACTCAGGAATGGATGGGCCAATAGCCTAAAACTGTGTGTGTGTAAAACTGGTACAGATAAAAAGTATGAAGTGATGACGTCCGTACGTGGATTGGATGAACAGTTGGAACGTGTAAGTTGGATAATAAAATAGTGGTGGATTCTAGTAAAAAGGGAAAAGAAGACGGGAGCAATATTATTACGGCAAAGAGTTTCTTGACAAGTGTTGAGCTACCGATACAGAAGATACACTGAATTGCAATTTTATTTTCCTCCAAGCCCAGCTCAGAGCGAGAGGGAAAGACTTGGTGGTGTGGTCACAACAAGCGTGAATAAAGAACTCGCTCAAGATTTTGCAACAGGAATAGCTTTGGAAAGGGATGGGATGAAGAGGGAATTTGGCAAGCGCATTTTCATGCCGACTAGTATCTACACTTTCTCCAGTATCTTCCCTCTCCTCTATCCTCTGTGGCATGGCATGGCATTCCTTTAACGAATTCGTTCACGAGCGAACAAACTTGGTCTGCCATGGTCTGGTCTTGCACAGCNTCTATCCTCTGTGGCATGGCATGGCATTCCTTTAACGAATTCGTTCACGAGCGAACAAACTTGGTCTGCCATGGTCTGGTCTTGCACAGCGTGGGCACTTTCTCTCTCTCTCGTGGATGGAGATACAAATACAACTCTACTTTCTCCTACTTTCTCTCTCCTCTGCTACGGCCACTTGGCTTCACTCTGATCCCCACTTATCCACCGACACACATTCATAAGCGGGAAGGAGTGGTAGTGGTAGTGGTAGTGATAGTGGTGGTCGCTACGGTATAGCGGTGATGATACGGAGATACAGGCGAGCTAGCTAGTCAGCCAGATTGTGTTCAATTTCACTGGTTGGGTGAGTTTCCTTGTATTTTTTCAGCAGCCCTTATGCTCCCTTGCTCTTACTTGTCTATGTCTATTGATTTCAAACACACCCAAACCCACCCACCCACTGGCTTGACAAGGCATGTCCGTGTTCACCCTTGGAATCAAATTTTGTAAAATAAATTTGACCTTTTTCACCCTAACCTCCTCCTCATGACCGTCATCACTTCAAATAAGCAGCTTGTCCGGAGGGTGGGTCAACTGGGTATGATGTATCCTTTCATATTCTTTTTCGTGAAAAAGTCGCAGTGCAATTCAAACAGCTTTTATGTCTCCACGATGGCTACACCAACACCAAACCTGTCCTACAGCAATAAAATTAGAAAATAACTAAACCAACAAGTCATCCTAACTAGCGCAAGAAGTAATTTTGGCCACTGTCGTCCGTTCTCGGAGTGCAGGCCTTTCTCACTGGACTTGGGCTCCGACGTGGAGAAAAGTTTAATGAGATGAGCGGAGCAGAAATAAAACTGGACTTGTTTTTTGCAGTGTGGTGTGAAATGGTGCAGTGCAAGTAACTATTTCTCTCCTCACATTTCTAACACGCTGGGTATCATTGTTATTTGGACTCGTAACTTTTAAGTGCATGAATATTACATATTCCTGAGCCAATTCTAACCTCACACCAGTCCTGCTTTAGGCAGGACTGGACAAACACTACTACAGATATTTGCACCAAAAGACACGAGGAAGGAATTAATGGACAAACAAGGTCACTGACGCTTGTGTTAACCGTCGTCGTCTGTTCGACAACCATACATAAATATTTAAAAGTCACTTATCTATCTCTAAAAACAACGTCCATATTACAGCATTCTGGGCATTGCTCAGCTCTGACTCTATTTTACTTATCGAAACTTGCGAAAAATGGAAGTTAAGATAGTTGTTACAAATTTTGACTTGAGATTTTAAAAAAAACCAAGAATATTAGAGCTCTTATTTATTGCGGTAGTAATTTTAAGAGTTGGAGTGTTTCAAGAACTCGCTTTTGCAACCAAATTGCTTAGCTGGACCAAATTTGCACTTTCTACTGTAATAGTTCTGCCTTCTCGTCCATCTCGAAGTCAACGTCTTTTAACCCCAGCCAAGAAACAATACTGCTATAAATGAACATGTATTTACTAACAAATGGGGCTGTTTGGAAATGGGAATGGAATACGACATTGTGGCACGCGATCCTAACTTCATCTTCCAACAAAGGAATAACGATCTCTTTATCAATGCAGGGAAAGATCATGGATCTATTTCCTGCGTTCACGATGGCAAACGAAAATTCAATTTTTAACCTATTCTCATCCATACTCCAAATAAACTGACTAATTGTATGAGTCACTAAATAATTTTTTCATGTACATATGATTGTCGTTATTTTTGTTTCCCACAAAGGAACAACAAATGACAGCTAGTACTAAGTATAA
>JAAXNX010001110.1:0-20014 GCA_036491905.1 Folsomia manolachei
TACACGCCACACTAATTTAGCTTCTGATTGATACTAACTCAATTCCATAATTCATGCAAATACTAGTTTGGACAATTGTAGATATCCTAAAATATAATGCAGTTTATTTTAAGTCAAAATGCGAATAAAATTCCTCCTTTTTGGCAAATAGTGGAAATTGAATTGCAAATCCTCAACGTCGGATCATGTTTTTTTGCATATAACCAAATAAAGTGCTACACTAGGTTGGGAGCAATCTTGTAAAAATACTTGACACATGTCGTGTATTAAAATTACTGCAAATACCGGCGTCCTCTCTAAACAAGTTATTGCCTGTCAAGCAAAGATTTTGGCACTACCATGCCACTAACTCCTAGGTGTCCTGTGACCTTAAATGTCAACCCGGTCAAAGGTCTGACCTTTGTTCTGCCGTAAAAAAATGTTAACCTAAAAATGCAATTGACTTACCACTCGCCAGAACCAGATTAAAATGAGAACTTCAACTTTTCAACTTATGTCTCTCTGACAGGCATTACAAGCTCCTGACTTTAATCCAGTTTAGCATGCAGACTGGAACTGAAGATTATAAAAGACTTCTTACTACCATGCCTTCCCTGATAAATAGTGGACTAAGCATGATAACAAGGTCTGAATGCTAGATACTACAAATATTCTCCTAACCATGCATCCATTCCCGTTTGTTATAGCCTTTCCTTGCTGACTGGACCTTGTATCCTGCAGTTTTTTATCGGGTACAAATCACATCCATCCACCCATTTTATGCAACCTTTTTTTAACTGACCAACCAACCCACCTAGACATTCATATGCAAACAAGTCCAAATATGGACCAGGGGTCTAATCACCCAGCACAATCCCTCCGACGCCATTTGTCCTCTTGTCACAAAATCTAATCTAGTCACAACTTTCTAAACATATTGCTGACCAAAATAAATTTTAATCCCCCAAAAATATTTAACTGAGCCTTTCTCCAGCTATAAATACAAATCTAAACTAATTTCAGTTCTAATCCTGCATCCAACGCCTAATTTAATAAATAAACTTTAATTATTCCAAGCCCCACATTATAGGAGTGTCTTATCATGGATATGGAAGTTGGATAAGCGAATAATTTATCATGTAAAAAATGCTTCCCAACCCCCAGTTGAAAGAGAGACCCGGATTTCTGCCCAATCACCGCGGGATCCAACTCAGCTGCAGATTTGCAAAAACGGATTTTTTGCACTAAATTCTTCTCCTCCAGCTAATTATTGAGGTATAGTTAATTAATTAATTGCTTACTTTAATCTAGTTTAAGATAAGGTCAGCAGCGTCAGATAAGTCACCTTTGACCCCTTGTCAGGGACCAACTTATTCGAATCTCTTTCAAACTCTGTTAATTTCGTCATTTTCGTCGTCAGTCCAGTTCCACTAAATTTAGGACATGACCCAATTCTTTCTCTAATTAATTAATAGATTAATTTCCTCCCATCCCAGATCTCCTCTTGTCCCAATCCTTGGTGGATCATCTACCAAAATGAAGATCAACGAAAAAAATCTCGCCGCATTCGCCACCTCTACCGAATCAAGTGGATCGTGAAGGTAAGTTTTACTTGATAACCTCTTATTCAACCTTTTCCCAAAGCATGTAAATTAATCTAAATTTACTCACCTTATCATAGGTTACCTCATGAAACGCGGCGACGTCGGAGGCTCCTCTTCCTCTGGGGATGGAGGCTCCACCAGCTCAAAATTTGTTCGTCGCTACTTCATCTTGAAGGGGAATCTTCTTTTCTATTTCGACAAAAAAGGTGACAAGGACCCTCTCGGCGTCATTATCCTGGAAGGAGCCACTGTTGAGCTGGCTGAATCTGAGTCTGAAGAGCATTTCTGCTTCAAAGTCACCTTCCCCTCGAAGGCCTACATTCTCTCGGCCGAATCTCAGTCCGGGATGGAAGGTTGGATGAAGTCCTTGGCATGTGCTTCCTACGACTACGTCAAACTCATGGCAGACGAGTTACAGCGACAACTGGATGAACTTTGCAAAGGTGGGTGGGTCCCTGTTTCACATAAAAATAGGTCAAAACACAGAATTAACCCTTGTCTCTTTTGTAGTTGAAGGAGAATCCGGAAATCCCAGCGCTGGAGCCCAAACTCCGACGCCACCTCCGCGAGTGCGATCTACCGCCGTGCCAGCACCACCGGGTGGGGGTAAACCACAAAATACCAACATCCGAGAACGCGTCCGGAAATCCTTTGCCCTCCTTCATGAAGAGTTTGGAAGGAAAGTTTTGCAAGATCGAGGTGCACGATTTACTCTGGGTGCTGGATTCGACGTGGGACAACCATACAGTTTGGCGGCGGTGGGTGGGACAACCACAGGAGCAGCAGCAGCAGCAGCCTCATCAACTCCGTTGTCTTTGGGTCGTGTGCCTCAAAGTGATTTAATGGATTTTTAATCAGTCATCATCAATCAGGTTAGATTAGTATTTATTTTTGGGGTTGACATGTTTTGGGTACTTTTTCGACGGAGTGGTTTTTGGCACGGATTGGTTTTTCTCGTATCAGCGCAGACATAGGGTGCGACTCGTGTTTCTATCTATTGTCACACGGTAAAGGGACAATTTTAAGTAATTTCAATATCCTCCAATGCGATTTAATCCGTAGTAATTACATTGGAGGTTACAATCAATTGCCATGCAATGAATGGTTCTTGGTTCGTGTAGTGCAAACCATGCCTCCGGTATGTGGCGTGGTTTCACTCTGTCTAACGACTTTTCGAATCTAGTGACCTGAGTGTTCAAGTGTAGTGGGTGTGGTTGTATTGGGTGTGGTGGTAGTAATGCAATAAAGTAACGAAGTAACAAAGGATATGAAAAAGAAAACACCTTGTTTATTTGTATTAGTTTACTGGACTAACCGAGAACAAAGACTGACTCCTGGAGAAGAAAACGCAGCTTCTTCTCCATGAAGCCTTTCTTCCCCGGAGCGATCCAGCCTCATCCCATCCGATGAGCCTGGATCCTCCGAGATTTTAACAATGAAAGAAAAGTAACATTATGTAACTACATACTAAGTACTATATATATACATATAGATTACTTTATCCCATCCATTATGCCTTACAATTACTTCATTACAACATCAAGTAACGCAAAATTGACATCCTAAAAATATGTTGGATAACTGCAATCATTCTTGACGAAAGTCAAACTCCCATGCCAAACTATTCTTAAACATGAAGCGGAATTTTGATGAACATGTGTTATGGATCCATCGGTCAGATTTGAAAAACTTACCACACTGAGGGCATTTGCTTAGGTCACTTGCGCATTCCGCAATCTTCCATAGAACTGCTTTATAGATCGCTATGATAGGAATTTAAAAGGAAATTAGCGGATTTAATTAGTGATAACTCTCAACAAACCTTACCTTCCCTTGGACATTCTATAAAAACAAAGTAGCTTTTCTGGTATACAAAAGTGAACTGTAATTAAGTGTCCAATATTCTAATTATGGTAGAATTAGCACAGGAGAAAGGTCAATACTTGATTTTATTAAAACTCGCCAGTAGCCGAAGTTTTAAAAAGCTCATTCCGTAGTCGTTTCTGCAGCAAGGAACGCGAACCGTCTTCTGGTCTACGTAAAAAACAGGAGTTGTTGGTTGACGACCGTTATCGTCAAAGAGCGCTATGTCCTAATACTAGCGAGTCTATCATAAAGTTTTGAAGCAGCTAACCGCTGATGCACCAAAGAAAATTGATTCATTTCGGAGTTTAAGATATAAAATTGCAAAGGAACGTCACTAGAGTTATATTCAGGTAACAAGAGCGGAAATTGAAATTTCAGGCTATCATTATATGATAGAAACCGTACTGAAAACTGTCCTGCGCTGGTATGAAAATTAACTGCCATTTCGACACTGCAAAAATATATTTTGCTATTTTCCGTGAAAACGACAAAAACCACTCCGTCGCGAAAATCCAAAACATTCCAACAAATTAGAATACATTTTTATAACATTTAGTAACAAAAGAAATCCAAGCGTTCCTGTCGTTATACTTGAAAACTTAATCAATTCAATCAATCCCAGCTATATTTGTAATTTAATCACGTATTGTAATCCACTAACGAACGGGGCCTAACCAAATTTACCGTATAATGTTAGGGGAGAAAATTGTGTCTTCCATTTTACAGTCAAGTAATAAAACCAACATTGTTACTTTTTGGTAAAAAAAATAGCATGAATTTTTGATTACTTGAGTAAATGCTGGAGTAATTTAAATCAGAGCATCATTTTCATAATAGTTGGCATTTATTAAATTCGTTTTTATTACATAAAGAGTTCAATTTACCACTTTGTTTGTAATGACATTGATTATCTTTGGAAAGGTACATTACATTCATTCATGCATACATTTGGGTGTAACTCATATTTTATAGATTTCATCCCATTTTTCACTTGTTTTCAGGATTTACAAATACATCTCCACCCAGTAATTGTTAAGAAGTAAACAATTCAATCTATACCTAACTAGCTATCCTGACAATTAAATCTAATCATGAGTATTCATCTGTCTACACGAATCAATAAATGGTACCCTAATAATTACAAATACACACCCATCCATAAATAACTACGCTCTAAGTTACTTCTATTTTAAAACTAGTTGCTTTTCCTAGAAATTTGCATCCAGCTAAGATTTCCTAGTTAGTGGCTCAACTTCTGTTGCTCGCTAAAATACTTGAATTAAATGCTAATCTACTTAAAATCTAAAATCTCAAGATAACATGGATAGCACACAAATTACGAGTATTGAATGGACCGAGTGTTTGTAAAATAAGAACACAAACTTAATTTGTCATCACTTAACATTAGTTAATTGATTACTTTAAAAATGAAGACGCATCAAAAATGTTTAATTGTCAAACAGTTCTTTAAACGCTATCCTTAATTAAAACTCTGTAATTGTATTGTTTCACATTTTTCCGCAAAGTTAGTCTTACCTCGCTGTAATCATTACTTACATTTAATTAATCTCGACATCAATTTAAACCTTAGTAGAAACACTTTCATAATTAAATTTTAATTCCCATGAAAATCATTTTCCGACCGCCTTAATATTGAGCGAATCCAATTAATATCCCGGTTATTTATTCATTTACACTTTCTTTTATAAACTTGACTCTTTGGAGCACCATTAGTCAATTTACTCGCAATTTTAGAAACCTTAATTTTTGCACCAAATATTAAGATTAGAACCATCATTTCCTTCAATACCATGTAAGTCAAATTTCTGTTCCCGACGCATTTCCTATCCAGTGTCAAATCGTCACAATTTTATAATTAAGGGCAGGCTCAGGCTGGTTACTTATCCTTAGCTCTACTCATCCTCCTTAACTTATCCTCCACCTCCACCCACTAAGTTAATCACAGGGCATTGTTATCTTTTAAGGAATCATAATCACACCATAACTTACAATTACCACATTTAACACAAACTAAAACACCCAACTTTCTCCAAGACATGGAATGAAAAGACATTTATTATCCCTAAATTATTTCCGATTCTTTTTGGTGAAAAATCGTATCAAGAAGAATAACATCGCTCCTAGTACTCAGTCGAGAGAAAGTCGTTTAGGAGAAAGTTGCTACGATTGCATTTTGACTTTCTCTCCTTCTTTAATTGAACAGAATTTGAGCCCTTTGACCCACCAGTGACCATTCACTGGGCAGCATATCTTCCGAATTGGTTCATATTCCGAATTATTGAGTATTTCAAGATAAAAAGAGATAAAAACAAGTTTTTCTCCGAGCCTTAAGTACCTTAGATCCCCTACTTAACTCTAAATCAGCGTAATTCCTCCCTAACCCTAGTCCTTATTGGTTTCCGACTCATCCTTCCGTAGCAGGTAGGCGCACCAGTAGGCGAGATTAAAGAGGGCAAAGATAAGCGGAAAAGTAATCCTGGACACGACATCTATTCTTTTGGATCTTGACGGGAATTTGGATAACCAAGTCCTCGCACAACCCTCTCTCTTAGGCGCCATCGCCATATGAATCTCACACTGACGGGCTTTATCCAACGCCAACGCTTCCCGGGGATGGCGCACAATTGGCTTCTGCTACAAATAAACAATCCCAGGTCAAAGGCCACTCAATCTTATCTCTTAACCACTCACCATCCCAAAAACCGCCGTGCCATCTTCCATATGGTCCGCAGCCGCCACTGCGGCTGCCGCTTCTAACGCCGCCGCCTGCTCGAGTTCCCACTGTCGCCGCTGTTTCTTAACGTTTTCTCTGTGCTGATCCGAACGTGAGGCATAGTTGACCAGGGCAAACTCCAGCAACGCACCAAACACGAAGGTCAAACACACTCCCGTCCAGACGTCCAGGGCCTTCGTGTAGGAAACGGGTGGAAGTGTTTGATTTATTCCGGATGTTTGTGTCGCCATTGTTAGAAGGGTAGTTACTCCGAGCGATACCCGGGCCGGGACGGCGGATTGATCCAGCCAAAAACTAACCCAGGACACGATCACCAACATGCAGCAAGGGATGTAGATCTGGATCAGGTAGTAACTGAATTCTCGCTTGAATAAGAGATCCACACGGAGGCAGGAGTAAGTTCCTGGAAGGATTGGTCAGAAATTACACCTTATCCGTCTAATTACTGCAGATAAGACACTTATCCGTGACTCACCTGTATTCGTCATGCTGTCACAGTAGTCCGTGGTAAACTCTTCGAGAGCAAAGCGAGGCAGGTGGAGATCCGAAGTGACTTGGACGGGGTCGAGAGGCTTCCATTTGAAAATTAGATCCTCTGTCGTCCAACCATCTGCAGATACACAAAATTAGGTCACATTTGCTCCAAGTTTTTGAAATATCTTTGTAATTTGCCCCACTTACAACTCGCCATTCGTAGAGAACACGTCTGCTTGTCGAGTGGATAAAGTTTCAGTATCATGGGGCACGAGAGGGTCAAGGATATTCTGGAATATTGTACAGCAAATTATTTCACATTCATCCAGAAATCGCTTAGTTTCCTCTCTAAAATCATGCACAACTAGGGAATCTTCAAATGTCATCTATTCCCTAGAATGACGCAGTGTCCCGATTTATTCATATGTCAAAAATATCTCAAGCTCAGAGTTGACTCTGGAAATACTTGCAACCATCCAGGATCCGAAATAGGACTTCATTTCCTTTCCAGAGCTATTTAAGCTCTTACAATTCCCAAATGAGCTCAATTCTCATTTCCAACCATATCCTGTCAAACCCTGGCCTGAGCCATTTTACAAAATATTCCTTAAACCCTGACATTTGCCTGACTTACCGAATACTGTAGAGAACCTCGCCATTAGGAAATATCCTTATGTACACATTCGGCATAATGATGTTATGAAGGTGACCCTGCTTCTCGTTCGAGAAAAACAAATCCGGCATCCAAACTCGGGTCGAGTCTGTTAATGTCAGATAACGTAAATTTGTCGCGTTGAGTTTACCTGGATAAGGAAGAAACAAAGAAAACGTTAGATTATCCACTAATTGTGTCCGAGTTTGTCATCCTCTTACTATTGGGATGGTCAAATCTGAGCCGGTCATCTAACCATTGTTCGCGAAACGTGAGCTGCACACTGTACTCCTGTCAAGGCATGATTCTCATTTAGTAAAACACATCACTGCCAGGTTGGTGAAAGTAAGGAATTTAGAAAAAGAAAAGAATTGCAGGTAGTAGATGATCAAAGCAAGGAAGATTTGATTCCAAAATAATGAATTCAAAGGAAAATGTCATACTTTAAAAAAACTGAAGCCTGTTCAGGACAAGGTTTACGGGAAGCAGTGAAAATAGAGAAACAAGACAAAAGCAATATGTATCCAAGCAATGTGTTCTAATTCCAAATACTTTAACTGATTCAGGTACATGTTCCTTTCTCCCGGAGAAAGCAGGCACTTTCCCCATAAAGAGCATACATAAATACGGGTAGACTCATGATGGATGCTCTGGGTAAAGAGAACTTGACACCGGAAACAAAAAAACAAAATCTTTCAGAGAAAGCTGCAGTGAAAGCAGGGAACCCTCACATTTATGAGTTCTCGTGGGTAACATAAATTGTCTTTTTCTCAGGAAATATCAAATATCACACAAAATCCTGTAAATACCAAAAGAAACTCATTGGATGCAGGTATCCGCATTGTCGCAGTGTTTACTCAACCAATTAAGCTAGGTACGGAAGGCAGTGACAGTGTCAGACAGAATAAATAATAATAAATCTGTACTGCGACACATTCTCATTTTTACATGAATTTGACTCTATTGCAGTGTCCTTACTTATCTTCTTTTTGTTATAACTTCACCCAATTAGGGAGGAATGTGTGCTTAAATTTCACAGATATTATCTGCCAGATAACCACACCTTAAGACTTAAACCGACTCATAATCCGACTCATTAAAGAAAGAAAAGTTACCTGGCCTAAAAAAGACAAACTTATTCCCTTCTCGCGTCTTCCTTTAGTGTTATTCTTCAAAGTAAATCCATAACCACATAACCTTCTTAGAGAAAGTTTGGACAAAAAGGAAGGTGGGTCTGTATAACTTTCTCTTTTCAGACTATTCCTATGCACCAGTGGGTGATGTATCCATATCACTTCCATCCATCCATCCACACCTATTTCACTCTCTTAAACTTGCTTTCCCTGGGAGAAAGCTCTTCTCAGAAGAGGAAAAGGAAATCGATCCACCAGCCTTTCTCCAGCTCAAAGACCTCAGCAAAGGAAAAAACAGTGAATATAGCGAGAACCTCTCTTAGAGAGGCTGCAGAAGAGAAAGTCCGTATCCAGTAAACCGGGTAACTTCTCTGGGACAGTAAAAAAGAGGACACTTGTCAAAAGGAGGGTTTCTTTTGTTACCCTTTGTTCTCTAGACCTAGCCAAGAACAACAATGCGCATTCCTGAGATTTTCCAGAAATTCATAAATTTGGCGATTCGATCTGATTTTGCAGTGAATTACATAAAAATTATGTAAATAACTCAATTATTTGTGTAAAGAAAGCGTAAAAGCGATAATTGCGTATGAAATATTCTAGCCAAAATGGAATGTGGTGTCAGTAGATAATGACAAATCAATAAATACAAAAAAAACATCTACGTAAGTTGCTGCAGGGGTTCAAGTGCAGTTTAAAATAGTTTTGTGCTTATTCTGGAATCTTATTAGTTGCGCAAATTTCCCGTAATTTAGATAGTGAAAGAAGAAGTAAGATTTTAAATCATTTCTGCCTATAAAGCCTTTACATCCTGGACAGTTTATAATAAATAGTTTATCGCGTACTTTTCCATTCCAAGAAATCCGTATAAACATAATTCCTCCGTTTCCTCCACTTATCAAACTTGACATTTTAAACCACAACAACTAATATAATACCCAAACCACTTTAAACCACAAGCTACGAAGTTACAGAAGTTATAAAAGTTATAAAATTGAACAACTTTCTCCACCTCTATCCCGAGGATAATAATAACTACAGACAAATTGGAGACGAATACAAATTTCACTGGAAAGAAATGAGGTCGCTGTTCAAGTTGACGTTGATGTTGATGTTGACGTGTGTCCGTAAATCTTGCCGTATTGTCCAAAATCTGGTCCAATTCCGTATTCTTTTCATATGCAAAATCCACATCTCCATCTCGTTACTCTGCAATATTTGCACAATCCTCCATTCCTTCATTTCTTTACTGTTTTAACCCTGAAAACTCCATCCAACCCTGGAACTGCACTCTTCATAAATAAATCATTTCCCCAGATCCCAGTCAGTTTCGACACAAATTCCATCCCAATGTTTATGACCAGACTACAAAATTACATCCAACTTCACCGCAAATGTCCACACCCACAAAATCTTGGTATCGATCCCTCTCTCGCAATAATTCCTCATTTTACTCCAGTTTCCATTGTTCATCCTTCTGGTCTGTTACCTCGTGCCGGGACTAACTCCCGGATAATGAAGTCCTTCCCAATTCCTGGGAGATAAATAAATTAAATCACATCCAAGTCCGGGTCTTGATTACAAATTTCTCCAGGATCTCCGACTTGATTCCATTCCGAGGTCGGCTCAGCTTTCCAATCACTTCTTCCTCATATTTGTCCACCTTCAGGCGAAGAGAGAAGTGATTTGATTTTCAAATATTTACTCAAATATTTCGCAATATTGCAAAATCTCTCTCAGTGACAGAATCCAGATTTATGTCTTCATCCTTCTCCACTCCCAGGTGATGAAATGAAGCCCTGAATTACTTCCACCGTGCTTATCAAGGACACCACAGATTGTTTTTTTCATCCCAATTCATCCTTTGTGCCAATCCCAATCCAATTTCAATCCAAACTTATCAAATACCCGGGTTTCTAAATTCTAAGGCATGCCACACCTTCCTCACTTCATTCACACCGTGCTTATCCTTGATAAGCATCCTTTGCCAAGCAACCTCAGCTCTGTATTTTATGTAAATTTCACAGATTTTGTAAGAGACAGAGAAAGACAAGAATGGAAGAAGAATAGATTTCAGCGGAAACAAAGACATTTACTTATCTAGCTTGCTTATCTTCCGGTTAATTGAGCAACTTACCATTTCATAATCATCTATTTTGCTGATGGAGCGAAGGTATAAATTCACTAATACTTCTGTGGCCACTGCATTCATCCATCCATCCATCCAAGTTATTTAATAAGGATCAACATTACAACTCTAGTTAATACTCATGCAGGTAACTAATTAGTTTATTCCATATATTTTGTTGTTTTGCCTTCATTTCTTCATGTTAACACTACTTTCTCTGCGGTAACTCATTCACTAATTGGAACTATTTCTAGATAAACAACTATTCACTGACGCTTGTAAATCTGAACTGTTTTGTTAGTTATATTAGTAGCTTATATAAGGATAAGTCATGCTTATCTTCTCATTTTTCACCAACAACTGCATGTCTCTCAGTAAACTTGACATAATTCCTGAGAAATTGTGCTCATTAAATTCCTCCTTTTCATGGCATCCTCCTGGATGAACCCCTTCTGGAGAAAGTTTTCAATAAACTTCCGTAACAAAGGAACTTTCTCCTCTTTCAAAACACAAAAGATTCACATGCATCTATTATCTTCCTTTCTTTCCTTGGTTAAAAAAACTAAACTAATTTCAAAACGCGGAGGGAGGCACTCCATCCCAGGAACTTATCTTATCCAGCACGAAGACCAACATCAAAGCAGCCCGAAGACATAAATAACTTAGAAGCTTGAATACCTTAAATTATACCGATACTGCCCAAACATCACACTAAAACTACAGTTGGGAGAGTCTACGGAAACTACGGAAATTGCGGAAAAATATAGAATCCACCCCACACCAAAATTATTAGGGATAAATTTACAAAATTGGAAAAAAACCAAGAAAAACCAAAAGTGGGCTTAACATCTGACCCACTTACCATTTTGACGTCGTCAATTGTCGCTATGCTTCTCACATACAAGTTGACACTAACGATTGTGGGGCCTGGTTATATGTGTAAAATAAAATCCGCCCAGTTAAAATTATACCACTAAATATGTCTCTTATCTAAACGCGTTTCAACCAACCTTCCAAACTTATCAGAAATTGATAACCTTTGACATTTCCAGCCAGATCGAAATACATTTCCTGGAAATTTGTTCCAAATCCGATTCTCCAGGAATCAAACTCCAGCTTATTCTTAGTTTTCTCTGCACCCGAGAAAGCAACAACTTTCCCTCTCCCTGGGAGTGATACCAATTAATTCCTCCTATATCCTGGAGTGAGAACAAGTATCCAGTGGGAAACCTCACCAGAGATTTGGCTTTTGGTGCAAAATAAATAAATCGATAACTTTCTCTCTCCGTCTCTGGGAAAGGGAGAGCTTTCTCTGGAAAACATTTTAAAATCCGAGCTTTCTCCTGAAGCTTTCTCTCCCATAGACTTACCCATATATGCCTTACTTGGTCGAGTTTCCTAGGGAGAACGTCCTCATTACTGTCCCAGTTGGACAAATTGATTTCTTTTGACTAATCTCGGCGTGCCTTCATTCACATCTAAGACATTGTTTTTATTAAGGAAATGAGTCTATGCACTAGTTTCGAATAAATATGCTGCAGTTTTGCCCAGAAACTCATTTGGACCTGAAAGAAATGGCTTCCTTTACTCGGCAGGAATTCTGGGGCATTTTTTGTACCTGGCCATTTCCTTTACTCAGATTTGCATTTTTTTAAGACGGAGAAAACTGGGGCAGCTTAGCTCCCTCCTTTGATTAATTACTTCCTTCTGTTGACTTTTCTGGGTATGATTGGATTTTTAGGGAAAGCAAAGCAATCCAGTGCTGGATCAGTTTAGCAAGTCAGAACTAAAATGAATGGTCAAAATGCCGTAATCCGACGTGATTTGCATGTTACAGAAATCTAATTCAAAATTGGTTTGTTCACGTGCAAACGGCACAAGAATTGTAGTTGCAAGATAAGAAATATTTTAAATTCCAATATACTCCAGTTCGCCAAAATCTGTCTTTTTTGCAAAATATCTCACTGAACCAATAACCAAACAGCGTTTAGATTGATGGAGCTGAGCTATCAAAATAATCAAACTCCTCTAGATTTCACCCATAAATGGGAAAAGTGATAAAACAAGTCGGTCATAAAATGCAGCCATAACTCTGGTTGAGCTACTTAAAACAAATCAATTTGTGGCCAAGTACAGATAGTTATGTAGCACACTTCAAATTCTACTTGTTTACTTTCTCTTATCCACTACACAGAGAACATCATTCTAGGTAACTCCTCCCACTTTTACCTCCCAATTTTAATGCTGGAGGTAAATCACACCCCAATTCCAGTCAATCCTAGATTTATCTCCACTTAAATGCTCTGGAAACAACTCTCTTTACAGCTGCTTTCTCCGCATAAAAGACAGGATTTGTCCACAATCATTTCCACTAAAATACTGCGAAGAAAGCTACCGGAGAAAGTGGAACACGGCCAGCTATTACAATGAACACCCACTCATCCATCTATGGGTAGGAGACGATTCCTCCTTTCCCTCGAGATTTCTTAAAGTTTTCTCCAACTTTTTACCCTCACCTTACTTTCACCTTGTTTTGACACCATTTGCCAACTACCTTGACTGCCGCGAGGTTACAAACAAGTGGCTGAAGGTCAAAGTTTTTGATTTCTTAGGAACTTGTAAGAATGGAAGGTGGTTGTGTCGAATATTGCTCTTTAAAGTTGTAGCAAATTAAACAAAATTTCGTACAGACGCCTGTGGTCACATATTAAAACCCTTCCTAATCCTTGTGACCTTTCTTTCTGAACCAGGGCGTGAATGAGTTACCAAGTAATTGGTTAGGTAGATGTTTAGTTGTTAATTACTACCCGATTTTAATCCCCTTTGACTCCTAAACAAAATAAAGTAATCTCTTCATACCTGTCCCATTAGCGCCCGAAGGTCGAATCTTGTTGTCATATGTTCCACTTAGGATTGCATCCAAAATTAGTTTCTCCCTCTGTCGTGGATTGTCTTTCGGTGTGTCGGCGCCACTGGGGAGTCAAAGTTCACAAAAGTATCGTCCCCATTTCCTCTTTAAGCAGACTTTTTACACAATCTTTAAGAATGATTCCACTTACAAAGCCACCTGCGGCGTCACCACGGCCTGTAGAACGACAATAATGACGACAAAGTAGAGTCGTCTCAAACTCAGGTTGCAACCCGGGACGGGAGACATGATTCCTAGCGTTGACATCTTCAAACTTGCATACCCGGACTCCTGTCCTTTGTTCCTTCCTAGAAAACACAGAAATAAACAAAATCACCCCAAATTTAATCAAGGTGGTGAAAGTAATGAGATCATGTAATCAAATCAGATCCGGTTGAGTGCGTGTTACTCACTCAATCAGTTAATTGGTTGGCAACGGGTTCATTAGCGTTTCACTCGCCCTTTCTCCGTCTTAATTGCTTACTAGCACGAAACCCGAGCTGTTTTTTGGATTGGTGCGTGTCTCAAAATTAGGAATTAAACCTGTTTTTAGACCAGGAATCTCAGGCAGGAATTATATTCTGGGATTTGATGAATGAGGTAAAATAATGACTACATTTTGGATAAAATCCCCGACATTTCTCGGACTTCAGTCTTTTTTTGACGGAACTATTTTAGAAGAATGAAAAACTTTCCCGGATAGATAAGACTTGACAGGTGAGAGAAATTGGGAATGGATTCATTTATTTCGTGGCGTGAGCTGGCATTCTTGTAAAAAAAGTCGGGTTTTTATAATATCAGCCCGAAACAGGGTTTTATAATTTGAAAACTTGGCATTTTTCACGAAATCACCTTCTCTGGAGTTGGAAAGAGAAGCAAAACCTTGTTTTAATGGAATTTGCATTTATTACCCTTGTAAATTATAAATGGAGCGCTACTCAATTACTTGTAAGCGGAAGCGGATACTTGAGAACAACTTGTGAGCTAAGCAACTTGTGAGCTAAGCAACCGGAAAAAAGAGCACGTCGCCAAAACCCGGGAGTCGCAACAAATCTGGTGACTATAAAAATTAAGATTTTCTTCCAACCCTTCCATCCCCAAGGCGTGGCTTTTAATGGGTACAAGCACCTTAGTCTGGACACGGAACAATTACATTAATTACTCTCTTGCTAATTGGTCCAAAAACCTCTGTGTTTAAGAAGAACTTTCCTGGAGCCAGTGGTACAAATTGTCCGACAATAGTTGGCTCCTTGTTCGAGAATCCTACCCACAACTGAAATCTTAACAAGCTCCCAGGATGCCATTGGTAGCACCCAACACCCACCTGGCACTGATTTTACACAAGAGGAGAGAAAGCTTGGTGAAAGCATGAATTAAAGCAAAGTAAAGAGAATCCTGTGTTGGATTACGTGGTTTTCCATCCTCATCCAAATTATTGGAGCTAGCTCTATTTCTTCCCGTTAAAGATAAGAATATAGGGAGCAACTTAAAATGAAGGATTATAGGTGATACTATATCCTTAAGTGACCAATCCCTGCATGCCAGGAACTTGAGAAAGCTCCATGTTCAACCCCACCTGGACACTTAGAACATTTCGAGGTAGGACCTCCATCTTAAACCTTGCTCATCCTTTTTCTGGAAACCACCTCAACCCAATCCATGCCAAGGAATCAATCACTCCCAACTTTCTCCATCACTTTCACCACCCAGAATAGCCAGAGACCCAGTAGCAGTTGAATCCATGTGTAGCGGACCCTTGGTGAATGTGTCGCACTCAAAATTGGATCCCGACCCTGTAAAACCCTGGTTTGGCTTTCTCCACTAAATCCACTCCACCCGGATTGAACCAAAATGCAATGAACCCAATTCCAGCCTTTCAACCAACTCAATAAACTCCATCAGAGAATGATTCAAGGAATCCTATTGGATTCCTGTTCCTTCCTTGTTAGTGCATGGATAATAATACCCTAAATTTATGATCTGCTCAAAAACCCCCTGACTGGAATCTCGTCTCAATTAAAAGTAAATTCTGCAACCTCACTAAATTTCAGATATTTCATGACATCCCTGGAAATGACACCTACTCCATTTGTCACATGTACCAAGATATATTTAAACTCTGGCCGAATAACTGATTTCCCTGGGTTCCCAACTTCCCTTTACTTTCCCTTTTGGCTGAGTGAAAGTGAAAGTGAAAGCACGGGAAGGAACGAGTTTAAGCCGAAGGAGAAAGCGGAGCTGTAATGAATGACGTGGGAAAGCGAGCAGGATGACGTCAGGGCTAGGCTCGCTTCAGACTTATCTTTCTAAGTCCTTCAGCCAAGTAACGGATGAATTGATGCCACAAATTATTCCAAAGCTATGCTATCTCATCGTGGTGAACTGCTCATAAATATATTTCCCCCATCTCTCATTAAGTCCGTGGCCATATCGACCCAACACTTTCTACTTTCTCCAACCCCAACCAGAACCCCAAAGTGCATCAATCTCTGGAACTAGTTTGCATGCCTCATCTCCGAATATTGATCTAGTTTCTGAGCTTTCTTTTCCTTATTCAGCCACATTTTAACCTCCTGAACTGGCATTGATTATGTCTGACACGAGGCAAGTTCTGGAATTGATATTTGAGACAAAAATCTACCAGGAAACATGTTAATTAAAAATGGATGCTATCTCCGTCAATTGTGGCTTTCATCATGATTCAATCAGGAAGCACATGAGTCAAATAAAGTAGAATTTATGCCCCATTTTCCGTACTATCTCTCAATTATGACATACAAAGTCTGTCAATCTCTTCCCAGTATTGTACCACTTGTGACTTAAGCTCATTTCAAGAGATTTCCATCCAATTTTAATACAGGAAAGTCATTCTTTGCTCTACCAAGCTTCCAATCGGATTTATTCCTACTTTGCAGTCTCAATCCGGAGAAAAGTACTCCAAAAAAGGAACATGTTATTTATTCTACAATTCTCCGAATAGGAATGGAACCCAATAATTAGCCTCTCCTAAAAATATTTACACTCCAACCTTCCCCAGAACCACCCACGTTCCACAACTAGGAAATGAATCTCAAATCAAGCTCACCTTTCGTGGATTTATCTAATTGGCAAAGTGCGTAGGACAAGATAAAACTCTCGTAGTGAGTGAATCCTGCCCAAATTATGTAATGCCAGCTTTTATTTACCTTTTTTACGCTATTAACGTAGTACTACCAATACTACTCTGATTACTCTTCTGGGTGAGAGGACTACGCAAACAATTACACCTCATTACACCTCACTTTCTCCGAGCAATCATCCCAAACCTTTCCCTGACAAATCCCATCATTAAGCAATACAGTCAATAAACAATGCTTTATGCTTATCTTTCTTACCTGTTCAGTCTCTTGACGATCCCAAATTTATCCCAAACCACAAATTGCCACCTTAGTACACACCAGTGTCTTGAACTGTTCCAAAAATCACAGCCACATTTCTGCCCAAAACCACTCCCACTTCAATTCTGATCAATTCCACCTCAAGTACTACGTTTCTTGCTAGGGAAGATCCACCCTTTATCCCAATGCTAATGGAACTACTTGGCACACTCCAGAACCAGAATAGACAACGTCCTGAAGAGTTGTGGACCACGGAGAAAGTGAGGAGAAAGCAGAAGGGACACTGCATGCGCTGCCTGCATCCTGCCTGCCTGGATGAAGCCAGTCCTTTCTCCTGCCCTGCGCGAATGGTGAAGGTCTGATATTGATTTGCTTGCCTATTTTACAGTTCCTTCCTCTTCTTCGGATGGAGAGGAAGGAGTCTGTTCTGTCTGTCTGCTCCAGATTGATACTTTGAGAGAACTGCTCTGATTTAGATACAGGCAAAACATGGACAGAGCAGTAAATGGGGAGCTATTAGTCAATATACAACCAGGACAGGAACTTCTTGGAATTAGCTACTTTATGCGAAATAATTGCAGAATTTGCGTATTTTGTGGACACGAAATGGACAATTTGATGCCAATATGTTATTTTACAACGGAATTAAATTGTAATGTGCAACAGCTTTACGGGAGAGATGACAAATAATTAGAGTAAGATAACGACAAGTGGATGATTACTGTAAAAACAAGGCTCAACTTTATTTCGAGCTTAAACAGAGGTAGCACTAAAAATACATGGTTCTATACAATTGTCAATGGTTCGCAATTTTTTTGGGAAATTCTAATTGCAATAATCTAGTTCTCTGCTTTAAATGGGGAATAACTGTGAATAAAACTTGATAAATTAAAATAGTTTGCTAGAAGTACTTATCATTTTGAGTAAGATGTCAATTAGATTAAATATGGAAGGCATTCAAGGAGCTGAAGAGTGTGTAAAATCAGACAAAATGAAGAAAGAATAACATTTGAAAACAAATTAGTCTGACTCAGCCTGGTTGTGAGCAAGTTGAATTCATTCATTGGGTTGAAGCTGTGTTTGAAGGAAATGGAGTCAATGAGTTTTTCTCTCATGTGATCGGGCGTCACTTTTGGTGGAGAAAGTTTTGGAGCAGTGGGAGCAAGGATGACGGATCTTGGCGTGGACGGAAGACAAGTGGATCGTCAAATGACTCTTAGTTGAGAACTGTTTGTTGCATTGGGGGCAGGGAAACTCCTTCAGCCCCAAATGAACAGTCTTCTCGTGACGAGTAAGATCGGATTTGTGGGTGAATGACTTCTGACACTGTTGACAACTGAAGGGTTTCCGTGTGACTGGATCCGTGTTGTGGGTGCGGAGGTGGGTGGTCAAGTTTCCCTGATGATTGAATTCCTTTCTGCATATTGTGCATTGATAATGCTTCTCTTTCGTGTGAACAGAAGTGATGTGGGAATGGAGGCTGGACTGAATCTTAAATCGAGTCCCACAAAAATTGCAAGGATGCTTCCACTCCCTCTTTTGACGCTCTTGTTCCTCTGGGGGAAGGTGGACAAAGAGATGAGAGCTCAATTTACTCTTACTTGCGAAACATTTGTGACATTGGGAGCAGGGAAATTGCTTTATCCCCAAGTGAACAGTCTTCTCGTGACGAGTAAGATCTGATTTCAGGGTGAATGTTTTGTGGCATTGGTGACAACTGAAGGGTTTCCGTGTGGATGGGTCCGTGCTGTGGGTGCGGAGGTGGGTGTTCAAGTGACCCTGATGATTGAACTCTTTCCTGCATATTGTGCATTGATAATGCTTCTCTTTCGTGTGAACAGAAGTAATGTGCCAATGGAGACTGGACTGAATCTTGAATTGAGCTCCACAGAAATTGCAGGGATGTTTCCAGCTCATCATCTCAATTTCTTGTTCCTCTGGGGGAAGGTGGAGGAAGAGATGGGAGTTCAATTTACTCTTCTGTGAGAAACATTTGTGGCATTGGGGGCAGGGAAACTCCTTCAGCCCCAAATGGACAGTCTTCTCGTGGTGAATGAGACTTTCTTTTTGGGTGAAGGATTTGCGACATTGGGAACAATTGAAGGGTTTCCGGATGGCTGGATCTTCGATGTGGGTGCGGAGGTGGGTGGTCAAGTGACCCTGATGCTTAAACTCTTTTTTGCATTTAGGACAAGGGAAATGCTTCTCATTTGTGTGGACGCCAATTATGTGAATGTTGAGAAGGGACTCAAATGGATATCGAGCTCCACAGAAGCCACAGGAATGATTCCAGGACTCCTTCCGTCGCTCCTTTTCAATTTCTTGTTCCTCTGGAGGAAGGTGGAGAAAAAGATGAGATTTTAGGCCTCCTTTAGAAGTGAAAGACTTTTGACATTGGGAGCAACTGAAGGGTTTCCTTGTGGCTGGATCTTCGCTGTGGGTGCGGAGGTGTCTGGTGAGGGTTCCCTGTCGATTGAACTCCTTTCTGCATATTGTGCATTGATAATGCTTCTCCTTCGTGTGTTGGATTGTGATGTGGGTGTAGAGGGAGGACTGGATTTTGAAGCGAAGTCCACAAAATTCGCAGGGGTGCTTCCATCCAGCCTTCTCGATCTCCTGCTCTTCTGGGCTCAGGTGTTGGAAGAAGATGTGGTTATCCAATTGACCCTTCCGAGTGAACTGTTTTTTGCAGACGGAGCACTTGAAATGCTTTTCTTGGGTGTGGATCAAAAGATGTCTTTGGAGGGTGGAGTAAGATTGGAATGGTTTGGCACAGAAGTAGCAGGATCCTGCCTTGACCCGTTCCTTGTCTTCTGGTGTCAGATGGTTGTTCCAATTGTGGGAGGACAAGTGTTGTTTCCGGTTGAACTCCATTTTGCATATTTGACAATTGAAGGTGTTCTCTCCCGTGTGGGTGGACAAGTGGAGTCTGAGACTGAGATTGGAATGCGAACAAGTGACTTCCGTCCCTGGGATCTGATGAGGTCTGCTTGGCTTCCTTTTGCGAGAATTGGATTTGTTTGTGGAGTCTTTGGAAATAGTTTTGCTATTACTTTCCTATTCAACCAACAAATGCAAACCCAAACCAATTAGCTAATTCAAAATGAATAGTCCAAATGGAACCAGAAAATTAATATTTCC
>JAAXNX010001111.1:0-18657 GCA_036491905.1 Folsomia manolachei
GAGACCTGTCTGTCTGTCTGTCTGTTAAGAAACACATTATTCAACAAAACTCATGATTAATGAGATGTGTTTCCTTTAAACAACTTCATTTTCAGTCAAACATAGGGAGAGAAAAGAAAGGACTCAGGACTAATACCTACCAAAGTATTCCGTTTCAGGACAGAACCATGAACAGCAGTATTTGTACAAATAAGATGGCATACAAAATGCAGACAGGGTTCAACTCACGGCAAGCATTTCTAACCAACCGGGCACAGACAAAGCCTTAAAAGGGTTCAGGTAAATTAGCTGGCTTAAGTAATAACATGATTCAGTTATAATGCAGTCTTGATAAAATTGCCCTTAAAATTATAATTGTATTATAATAAACGCATCCATAATTCGTTTCTCATTCATTCAAAATCATAACTCGAGTATAAATTGAAGTGCATAATTCACTAATAATATTATAACTGGTTAACAAGATTTTGACAATCTCATCTTAGTCACATGTGACTAAGACGACAATGAGATTATCCAGTTTGTCTCAAGACTAGGTTTATCTTAAAACTCAGTTATTTACTACTTAAGACAAGTCATTTTATTGTTATCATTTGCAACACAGCTAGCTAACCGTATTGCCGTCATCATCTTGTTACTTTTCTGCCCATTTACCACAATCCTTTGCCGTGGTAGTGTTTTCTTAACTACAGCCTTGTTATGAAATCAAACTGCAACTTTGTTTTTTGATGGGTTTGAGCCGTGTTCCTTGTTACACAACACAGAACAGGACAGTGTACAAATCTTGTTAGGAAAGGAAAATTAAAGAGTCTCCCAAGACATGAGATGGATGGATGGACGGGCGAATTACTAAACCAAGAATGGATTGAAGGAAGGAGTTGAGTTGATTTGAAGTGAGTTTTAATTAACCCTTCTTCTTTTCCTTGTTTTAAAAAGGAAACAAATTAATATCTCACTTAAATTGATTGCTTTTTTGTGCCTCTCTGATAAATTGCGTGCACATATTAAGAAAATGTTTTTGTAGATGAAAAACTAACAAACAATGAATGACCTGAGTGAGGAGAGGAGCTATTTAACTGGACGCAATGCAATTATTTCACTTAACCAATAATTACCAGAATACCATTCAAGCTGGCTGTAACTTGTTAATAACAGCAAACAATTTAGGTATGCAGTAATTTGTTCTAGTTTTCAGTTTCTTAATTCCAGTTTCAAATTTGCATCAATCCAAATTCATAAAATTTACTGGCATAAAAATATGCAACATTTGAAATCGTTATCTTCTGTATCCGTCAATCCCAAATTACTGCCTTATCCACGAACACAATCCTAGTTACATTTCCATTGATAGCTTTTTAATGATTGATTATTTCAAGATTGAAATGACATCAAGTAAATTAATGGGACAATGGGCATAAACCATTACCACCACCGATCATCATCACCAACCAAACCATTCCATTACGCAATGAAGGAAAGACTTTTGCTGGGTGACTGAGTGAAGTGAGGGGAGATTACACAGATCCAATTTAAATTAGAGATTGTGTGACGTGACGAAGTATGAGTGAAAGAGAAACTAATAAAAGATTTATCGATTTACAAACTCTACATGAACTAAATAGAGTCCCGCTGGTTTCAAGCCGTTTTTACGAGGGTGGATACTAAGTACCCCAATAAACCCCCTGCTAATGCACAAACTAAATCTAAACTGAGATAACTAAAGGGATGGCGGTGTGGATGCGGAAAAGAGTACAACTTTGTATTGAAGTCTCGCACATAAATAAACCTTGGCTTATTATGGACCAATTCGTATAGAATCCTAATATTTGCTGTTGAACGGTTGCAGCTATGTTTGTCCGACATTTGTGTCGCAAATATCAAAACAATACCAAGTTTAGTCATGACCAGATATAATGGACCACCATTTCAGCAAAGTAAACGATAATGCACAACAATGTTACAAAATTATCGAGCAATTGAAGTTGTATCATGGTCCTATAAAGAGTAAGAATTGAGAATCATGGCCATTTCAAAGACCACACCAGAGGAGAGCATGCCTTCACTAATGCGACTCAATTGGTTTTAAATCCAGCAATAAAATGGGATTCGGGAAATCGGGGATTAGATGTGGTGAAAGGAATTGGGTCCCAGTTCCGCATAAGTTAAGCTCTTTGATTCGACACATCTGACTGGAATCATAAACATACCACCATCCCAGAAATGTACCCCAGCTAAAATAAACTAAAGTTTGTAAATATTTGTTAAGGTTGTAGCATGGACAATTTTAGATTTAGACAAATATTTTCGTGAAATCTCGGAATTATGTAAAACCAAATTTGATATATAAAAGTCGGCGGATAAGCGAATTAAGGACGTGGAATAGCATGACGCAAATGATAATAATTTGTATGAAAACAGTTTTGCATTCTATTTGCTAACTGCGGATAAAATGATGGTAGCAAGATACGTAGCGTAATACAATCTTGTTCACGTGGAATAGTATGACGCAAATGATAATAATTTGTATGAAAACAGTTTTGCATTCTATTTGCTAACTGCGGATAAAATGATGGTAGCAAGATACGTAGCGTAATACAATCTTGTTCGTCATAAACAGTAAATAACAGTCCCAAGATCCCGTTCCAGTAAAAAGTTTTACTTACACTTTATCATCCTCATCCCGAAACTTTTACTTAACTCGTTTTCTCTCTCTCCACAACTTTCCCTAAACTGAAAATGAAAAACATGGGCACAGTAACAAGTCCAGTATAAATAAATACATGCTCCGTGTGGTTTGTTGCTCATTCTACGTCTTTTGGGGAAAGTCAGAGTCAGCGATTGGTGGGTTAGTTGTTGGCTGGTAAAGTTAATCTGGAAAATCTGTTAATATTATTCCTTATTTTTAGATTAGATTTGGGAATAGGGGAATTAGAGGGAACAGATTTGAGCAAATCCCTGATGATGATCATATCTGTTCAGTTGAACCCTCTTTTTGGGTCCCTCGGTAATAATAAAAACTGTTTATTGCCTCTCCTTATGTAATTTTTGGTTTCTATTTTTCCACCAACTATCAACCCAACTTAACTCTGGGTAGGATTGACTTCTTCCTAGCGAGATATTAATATACTGAACATGGTTGTAATGTGGTTGTAATGTAAATGTTGGCAATGTCAGTCAAATCTTGTTTGAATTTCTGGATTTCAGAAGGCGAGGCTAGGGAGGATTCCATCATATTTATATTTCAGTGTAAAATCATGAACCAAATCTCTCATATTCCGGGATGAACTTTGTTTGATGGAGATGGAATAAAAGGCATAAAATTTATTTCTATGCAGGATTTTTGGTGGTGATGAAAGTGATGGAATAGAATAGAATGGAGTTGGATGAACCGAGAGAAAGAGTAAATAAAAGAGCAGTCTAAGCATGGTTTGACACGATTTGTCACGATGATTTGTCACGGTTCTATATACATTGGCGTTACTGGTTATCCATGCAAGTCAAGGGAAATATTTTCAACTAACCATTGGCCTCGTCTGACAAAGTAATGCTAAATCGCTGCGATTTTCCCATTTCCGAACTTTGTATTTCTGGTGTGCTGCAAACATGGATTGAGTTTTAAGGTTTTGATCGTAGAGTAGATCGTAGATTGTTTTGTGCGTTCACATTTTGATCTAGCCCGTGAATACATTTCTAGCCAGCTTAATTTTGACGAGTACACGAGAGAAATTTAATCCCTTGATTACATTGCTGTTGTAACGATTTATTTTAATTTACTTTGTTTAAGGCTTCTTAATGGAACTTGATTCGACTAGCAATAAAATCTTGTACTGCGCATGAAGAAAGTTGTAAGAACTTTATTTCATTTTTCTCTATCTGTGAATCTTATACAATGCCAAACCACATCCATGTTGGCAGGCAAATAGTTAGCTTGCAGGACAATTCCTAAAATGCAATCGAGTCAGAAACCCAAATGAGCGAATGTCAACGTCACTCACTTCCAATTCAAAGTCGCAACTCATGTCATGATGACAAATAAATTTGACAAATTCATTTTGTGCTGTTTTTTCCTCCCCGGGACAACCTTTTATTAAAATGCTGTTTCATTCGATATTACTTTTTTTAGTAACCGCAAAACCTTCTAAAAATGGATTTGACAAACCTTGAAAAGTAAATGAAATTGGTTCCACGTACAATCAACTTCTTTCCTATAAAATAATAACGCACAAAGTACAATCAATGGTTGATTTTCATCAACAAGATACACTGAGCCATTTGAAACTATTCCCATCTAATGCCCCACAATTTGAATTTTAATTTCAACAAGAATCGATTTATAAAAGTGGGATGGCCTTTGGGCTTGTGTTGTTTTGTGGCACATACTGCCAAGGAACATGACCGGACAGTAATAATTTTATTTTTATGTCCCATAAAAATTAACAAGACCTCTCATTTTGGTTCGCAGTAATGTTACTTGGTAGAAAATAGTTGGAATTCTGAAATATTCTGTATTATTTGCCCTGTTCATCTCAAGTATTATGAGCTGACTTCAACAGACCACGCACTCATTCCACTCCCTTTCCGACATCCTCTCGTAAATTCATGTCTAATCAATATAATTTTATAACAGAGAGGTAATTTAGTCAAGATGACGGCATTATAGGATTACTTAAGTAAAGTAAAGCAAACATGCCCAATTTTAAAGTAGTTTTTTATGCCCTCACATACGTATATCACGTTCATATCAAAACATCCACATCCCATTACATCAAATGATTGTTTTGTGTATTTTAGTTTTCTGCAAAATTGCAAAATTGTAGGGTTCACGACTACTTTATTCTTCTGGGGTGGTGTTGTGAATCCACCGCAAAAACTCCCATATAACAATTTTCAACTTCAAGTGAAACATTTGGCAGCAGAATGACGATTATTAGGGTAGAAATGAAAATGTGAATGGTATTAAGCTCAAATATTGCATAGTTTCATGCACATTGGCAGTAAAATAAAATTAAAGAGATACAATTTAGTGGAATAATAGCAACGATAATTTTATTATTATTTGCTTCCCTTGGATGTCTTCAGCAATTGTGAGCATGTCTTGAATGCGCATCTATAAATTTTTATATAAAATCCATTTTATTCACAAAATTACATACCAAAGAGTTCAAGAAACTAAAAATACACTTCAACACCATTCAAACACAATAAGGAATGCTGTGTATTAAAATGTTAATGTGTTGTAGTATGCAAATGTTTGAACTGTATTAAAAGTGTTTTATAATAAAATACCATGAAAAACTGGGAGGGCCGCTGTGCAACAGTGCATCCCGTCCAACTCCCCGCATTATCATTGTATAATTTACAAATTTTACCGTGTAAAATGTATAATGATCTATTTTCAAAATTTTGGCTTTTCTATCTCTTATCCCACATGGACATGCCAAGCCTTGGATTTAAACAGGGTAGAAGAAGGCGACTAATGAACTCATTTTCTTATGGTTGCATGCTCCAGTATGACACGACCCTTACCACGATTGACCCTCCTTCTTCCTTTTCTACCATTTTAACGACTCGCCTTCATTCTAATTGAACCCTGATGGGAATCGTATTTTTTTAATATCAGCCTCGTCTGGCTCATCTGAATTCATGGGCCTCATTTTCTAGCGTTATTCCTTGAGTGTTTAAACATGGAAATGTAGAAACAATTGCACCTCGCCTCCATTTTGCGTAGGGCTGTCATTCACACAATTTTATTGATTTGCAACAACTTGGCAAAAGGCACAGAGTCCTCAAGTAATCAAATACAACACCAACCCCAAAGATAAACTTGTGGAAGGATGTTTAGAGTTCTTGTAGGTGTAAGCCTGCATGCCTCGTACCAAGTGTACGTATGTAATTAAGGGACATCAATCATTTGCCCGAGTCAAAAAAAAATGAGCCGTCACTACCCATTCAATTATTAAGTTGTCTAAACTAAAGGGAAAACAATTGCCTGGAGATAGTTAAAAAGATACGCCATAGTTGAATAGGGGCAGAGAGTATTGTTGAGGTTATGACTAACATAACCCAGCTTATTACTTAGTCGGTCCCTGTGTATATGTAGCCATTCAATGTCTCAATTTACTCTCGATACCCTCCACCAAAAGTCGCGTATATTCAGTAAATTACGTAATTTATCTGACTCTTGCATCTCTGGGAATTGCTTTGTTGCCTTGCTGGAGAAATATATAAGAAACAGTTAAATAAACTGGTGTACTTCATAGTTGACTAGTTGATATTCTTTGTGTATAGCCCAAGGTAACCGTGCCTAACAAGATCACTCCATATTAAGGCTGATGGTGCTTTTTAATACGGCAGGTTTTTCTTGTGTGGACGGAAGATGGATAGATTTCATGGATTATTTTATATTTACAAACTTATTATTATAAGACGGCTGTTATTACGTTTTTTAGACGGGTCCGTTGGCTGGCTGGTCCTTCCAATTAAGTTATTAAAACTGGGTTTGTTTCATACCTATTGGTATTAGCAGTACGAGTGAGTGGTAGTCCACATGCAACTATTCTATTAAGGCCTGAGCTATTTCACTCTATTTCACTCCAATCCATCAAACAATCCCAATTCGATGCTGGCTTGTTTCAATTCATGTCCAAGGTATAATAAAAAATGGCAAATGGGAACTCAACCAAAAAATGATTTCATTCATTTTTAGCGTGGGAAGGAAGGAGGTAAAGCTGAACCAATGTCAGCCAGCCATTCATTCTCGCACGAGATTAATGCCAAATACTTTATCAAGTTCGTGAATCAATCAATAAATTATTTTATGTTTTATTGTAACGCGATAAGGTGAGATGGATTAGAACAAATCCAATCAAGAAACAAATTCTGAATTGGTTTGAATTGTGACGCATTTGCATGAGATTTGCTAATGAATTTATTTATGAAACTTTCAATGCAGCCTCAGCAAGCCCGAGCAAATGAGTTTGAAGTAAATAGGTTAGAATTTATAATCAATACCAATACTCCGTAAGAATCGAAGACAAGAATATGTGCTAATCAAGGCAAAAAATCAATCAATTGCAGCAATCTACTAATTGTGCCGATATGCTTCGACATGTGAATTAAATTATTTAGTAGTCATATCCATTCTTTATCATTTCAATTCATAGCGTCCATAATCCAAATTCAGTCAAACAAGGCAAAGTTAGCCAGTGGCCATATGCCGTTGAATCGAATGTTGTTGAATTACTTGAGTTGAGCATCGTCAATTTTAGTTTGGCCAAGGGCTATTATTATTTCAAACCGTTATTAAATATCTCTTCCATTCGTCGGCATACACATTATCTCCGTTAACACAATATGCATGCATTTTCAATACCAATATCACCATAAAATAAAATAATGCCATCCGATCCGGAGTAACACTTGTTATAAAAATTGTTTTCATTATAATCAATCCCAAATTCATTCCACGACCCGTTCATTTCTTCTGCAGTTTAAATTTCAAATATTTAGATTAAGTCATGATTAGCTTGAATACTTAATTTTCTCACAAAACATACTCAACCAAAGCATTTTTAGGTGTAATTCAAATTTCAAACCTCTAATTCAGATTTTATCTTCGTGTGGTTTAATAGTAACCTGATTTAATTTCGTTTCCGTAATTATGCATTCAGAATCATACTTGAGCAAGCGAAATACGGCAGGCCAATGAAGCAGGATTAAAATTCTGAGCACAATAAGAACATTTCAATCCAATTTTTAATCTCACACGGCCCACTCAAGTAATTTTGAACAGTGTAATTTCATTAAGCAAAGCAGATTGTTTTACATGCCTCTAGTAGATCTGTCGGTGCTATTCATTTCATCCAGTCCAACCTGGTGAGATTGAGATAAATGAAAACAAGATTATGGTCAAAGTAAAGTAGAAATGAGAACAAGTGGCAACCCGTGAAAAACACGAGCATTAACGTAACAAGGTAAGTTAAGCAAAGTGATGATTAAGCAAATTGAATTTTAATTATTGATGTTGGTTTCACGCTAGGCAGGGTGCAAAATAATTACCCCCGTGTGATTGCTTTCTTCCATTATAACGACCAAATCTAGCCAACTGCTTTGTTTTTACTGCTGCTGAATATGTATCCTCATTTCTCAAACTCCTGACTAAACATCTTATAACGAGACGAGACAGACAAAATAACATATTTATTTCAACCCAGGTGCAATTCATATTTTTTAAATTCGCAACTTGTCTTCATTCCGGAATGGGTTGTGAATAAATTTTACTCACGCAATTTTAATGAGTACACATAGATAGGTTTCTGTCGGAGTGAACTTGCCATTCCGGTAAGCAAGCTGTTCGTGTCATATTCTTTATTTTGATGGTTTATCTGAGCTGAGGCCTTTTTCCATTATTGTCTAACCATGCTCTGTCCGTACATAAAAGTGTTGATTACATGTAATTCTATTCTGTTCTTTACTGTGATGAACGGCACGCAATGACGGAACAGTATTAACTAATATTATGCGAGAGGAACGTATGCGGATAATGGAATAAAAACCAGTAGTTTCTGAAGTTGCAACTAGTAGATTGAAAATGGCCTGGAAGAAAAGAAAACATTGGAAAGCTACAAATTAAGTTGTGGTTCTTTGTTTATAGCTTCTAATTAACTTGGCTGGAGTTAATTAAGTTTCTTCAAGAATTTGAGTTATGAGTTGTGCTTGAAAAATGTCTGGAATATGATTGCTATTAATTTTTGCAAATGAACGTGGATTGCGTGTAATTCGTTTCGACAACTTAGTCCTTTAACCACGTACGGTACACAAATAACCGGCAACTCCAGCAAGCCGTGTCTGACAGGGATTCAATTTTTGTGGAAAAATTTATTTGCTTTAAAAATTGCACAGACATGCATTTATTAGTACGTTAGGAAGGGAAGGATGTCTAGCTCAGTTTGGTACATCATAATGGCTTCAATTACTGAAGGAAACGAACGAGGAACCTAACTCACCCCATAAATCAATATTAACTCATGAATTTCAATTTTTACGGGGTACTTGATAAAGTAATTTGAAGTAGATAACGATTTGTAAATTATTTAGTAAATTATTTTCTGTTCCCATCCTCTAACAGCCAATGCGAGGGCAGTCTATCCATTTTTTTTCTTGGAAAAAATATAATCTCAACTCGAGTTATGAGTCAAGTGGAAAATTGCTTGGTATTTTAATGTGAGAATATTTTACATCCACACACACGAGGAGACGATTTACATGTAAAACAATGAACTTTTTTTACAAGATTGGGCGCATCTGCTCTGAATTGCATTCCATTCTTTGGTCCAGTCCGATATTATGAGGCTTGAAGGGAATATGTTTGAGATGGGATCGCTTTATTTCTTAAACGGCATGATATGTAATCACAGAGCATAATGAAAGGTGTAATAGCTATCATGCATGATTATCAAAATTTATTACGACCATGATCCCTCCTGTCAAACATTGGTTCAACCCAGATGCAGATAATTTTACAAGATTTTTAAACATTCACTTTGTCTTTGCGGCAAAATACATGAAACAAAACAATATTTTTTACTGTAAAAATAAGTGAAAACCATTTGCATACCTTCATGCAGAGAAATGATATTATGAAACAAATGGGGAAAATGAAGTAATTATTCCCAATTTCATAATTTTATTTTTCCCGTCCAACTTTGCCGCATCTATGTGATTGTCTGAATTATTTCAGAATTAGGAAAAGAATTATGGTTATTTTATTATCATTCCATTAAACCTGGACTAAAGAATCATTTTGTATTAACAACATCCTCTTTAAACCACGATTGCATGGGATTTTAAGAGCATTTCCCTTGTTCTTTAGGTTAGAGTTGGGGATTAGGAAGTGAAGGAAGGAAGATTGAAGATCAAGTCATCATGATCGCATCTTTTTCTCATTTTTTCCTCTATCCCATAAGAAGGTGGATGGATTCATATTCATCCTTAGATTCATCCATGCCATGCCATGCAACCAGCAAAATAACAATTGTTCCTTTCTTTGTCGGCGTTTAAACAATTTTGACGTCGGCCAACTCTTCTTTCGCTTGTTCGTGAACGAAATTGTTTTTCTGTCAGAGATATAAATTGACTTATTTTCTTCTCACAAATAACCAACACCTCCTTCTGCCCTAACACCTTAAACAACACCCAAAAAAAGGAATAACATAATTAACTTGTTAACTTTTTCCCCTGTTTATAAATCTATCACTGAATTTTTTGACAACTTCATTACAGCCCGTTTGTTCCTGCATGGCCTGTCTTCATCCTTCCTCCCATTACTGGGCTGCCTGCATAAGATATAACTTCGTACACCATTTATGTTAGACGGCTAACTTTCCTATGTTTAAGCCACTTGCATAGTATTGTTACAAGTAGGTATGATTTTTTCCTTAAGGTTCATAATCACGAAACGTACGCATTGGATCTGCTTTGTTTTACACATCCTTTGAGTGAGGATGTATTAAATTGGAGCTTTTGTTTAAAAGTTTAATGTCTTTCCATTAACACCAAACAAACGTTGTTGGTTGATTGGATGTGGTGTGGTTATCTCAGAGTCTCATTTTCTTGCCATCATATTACTTTTAAAGATACTCATCATCCAATTCATCCTTATTATAAGCCGAGGGTAGAGTTTGTCTTGTGCGTTTTACATCCTAATTTTTAATTAGGGTTTAAATGTATTAGGTGTAGTAATATAATTTTTAATGATGACATACAACTTGCAATCATTTGTCAGGAGATTATTATTAGCAACATTTAATTGGTTTTTATACAACTCGCTTTATCCTTATCGTATGTCTTTACTTACAAGTTAGTGGGCCTCAAAATTCTGTTTTCAAGAAATTATGAACATCAACTCATCCGAAGTGGAAAATTGCATTTAGACTTTTGATTATGTTGCAATAATGAAATCCAGTCAGACTGAAAACTTAAAGTTTAGATTTTTACCAGTTTTGTTCATTTCATAAGTTTAAATCGATATTCAAGGAACCTTGCAAAATAAACCAACTAACTAAATATGTCACAATTGCCGAAGGATGAAAACAACTAAAACCAATCAGAAAATGGTACAAAATAAGGCAACACAAACAAATAAATTACGTGATGGATGGTAAGTATAGAATATGGAATAAGACATGGAAACATTTCCATGATATAAACATGCGCACATATATAATAGTTATAAAATAATCAAGAACTGTGTATGGTCTTGGAGCAAATACACCACCATTTAATTTATCATTTGTCCTTAATTCCAAACCCGTGGACTAAATCCACAAACCACCCTTGCTCAATTTTCCGTTGTCTCATAACATTTTAACAAGATATCATTATTATTCGCAAATGCCAACCTGAAAATTTCATTAAGCCTTCTCAAGAAAACAACTCAATTATCTAAACCAAGGTTTTATATAAGCTCAAAGTCTCTGGTCGTCTCAATTTGAATTTCTGAGTGGAGTGGAATATTATAGAATTGGAATAGTAAAGCATAATTTCATTTTATCGCTATTTTTTTCCTTTCTACTTACGTCAACTAAATCCAAACCAAATGTATCCGAGCTGAATATGTGTTGGAATGGGAAGAAAAGAATCAATATATTGTAATATTCCGATTTCAGGGAATTTCTCCTTGCTCTTTTGCTGATGCCAAACTTTTTCTTCGGAAATGTTGAATCAATTCCCTTTGGTTCAACAGCCACGGAAAATGAATGTTTAACAGGATTTTGGTACAAATAATATGATACGTTAAAAACGCATTAACTGCGATAAACGACGGTAAAATTCTAAATCCATTCAATAACTACTTCATCAACTTAAATCCTTTCCTTGGGACATTCACTAATTTAAATTTAGTCAGTTTCACTCGGATTCCATTATATAAACCGAATCAAAACCGCTAATTTCCTACCCACTCTGCAAACATTACTTGAATTTGATCATCGTAACATCCCTTCCGTTTATGGTGTAAATCTGACATTTTCATTAATTTTGTGAGCATTGTATGATTTGAAGTCAATTCCAAGCATTCCAAGCTTTAACTAAGCAACCCTTGTTTTTCAACCCTGCATGGATTAACTGCCCATCGTAGCCAAACTTGTTTTATATGTATCAATAAATTATATTATTGGATTTCATTCGGGTCGTGTCCTGGTGTGGTGCGATTAGTTTTTTTATTAGATGATACTCAACCAACGGAAGGTTGGTAGTGGTGCGGTGCAAATGGATAAGTTTTTATTTTATATTTCCATTCCAAGCTACCAATGCCACGCATCGACTAATCAAACACTTTAAGCGCACCACATAGGGTTTTATTGGACACGCCACAAGGTAATAAGCGCCAGGGAGCAGGGCTGGACTAATACTCGCTTTAAACGCTAATAAGCTCATATACAAATTAGTTTAGAGTTAGTTTAGCTCCACGGTTGCCCATTACAAAGACATATACTCCTCTTGCTTCATCCTACATTGAATGTTTCAATTCCATTCCATTTTCTATTTCATCCAACTAACTTAAGCGAGGAGCAACTTTGGAGCAAGAAGAAAAGAGAAGGGAGGAGGACTATAATTATAAATTATATGGGGACCCTAATTGAGTTCTGATGATGAGCTAAAGATATCAAGGAATGGAATGAGAGGAAGAAAGTACGGGCTCAAGTTTACGCCCCTCCCTTTCCAAACTCGACAGAATCATGGCTTGGCTTGGCTTCTCCAGTGAAATTGTAAAAAAAACATGTGTTAATTCTTAAGCAAACCCTTCATAAAGGTATGGATGTGTTCAAGTGTACAGAAAATATCTTGAAATTAAAAGACTGTATTGTTTTATTTTATACAGTTTAATCAGATCGTTGAAATTGAACTTATCAATTTTGCATGAGTATAAAATTGCTTATAAGTCCGCTATAAATTAAAATAGGAGTATGGCCAGTATTAATAATATTCCTGGGTTAATTGAACCATGCATGCGAATGAAATTGAAATGGAAACATTTGACTATAATTATTGCACGACAACCGAAAAGAAAAGTTCATGTCTATCTACTTTGACACGAATGACACGACAGAAACAAACACAAATGTAAGGTTCTTGTGTTTCTGCTGACCAAGCAAATTAATGACAGAGTGATAAAGAATTATATCAATTCCATCCGACTACAGTAACCAAAAGCTAATTTAACTTTATACCCATCCATTATAGAAAGATACCTTTCCTGTTCTATTCTATCACCCTAAAAAATCTATCAAATCCTGTTCAATTCACTCTCTGGAGAACAGAATACAATCAAACTCCATAATCAGTCGCTTTCCATTTCCATCCAATTACCATCCAACTTTTTGTGGCTAATTTGGAACAAACCCAACCAAACCATTGGAAAACTAAAGCATTTCAGTGTTAGTGTGTGGTATCTATCAAATACTGCGTCTACTTGATTTCCATTTCCTTTTGTTTTCACATAAAAAGAAGGAAAGTGTTAAAATACTTTTGTTGGGTAAGGATGAACAGACTCAGGCATAGGTGGGGGGCGAGGTGGGGGGAAAGTCAGGGAAAACATTCTCCGAAACTTGATGTTATTATTCACTCTCCTTTCCTTTGATGGTTGCTCTACTTTAGATAACTTTTACTTACTCACCCCGCACCGCACATTGAATGAAATAGAAATAATCTCTGGCCAGACCCACACCCAACCCAACCACAAAGTTGGACGGAATCTAGCGTTGGTAGGTCGTTTCAGTCCGTACCAGCCTTTCCAGCATAAGTTCACAGAAATATACGTATATGGATATAGGAGGAAGTTGCAGTTGGCGTGATAAAAAGTAGTAGTGGCCAAAATTCTGACGCCCCTCCCCAGCCGGTTGAATTGTAGGACGAGCCTAAAAAGATGGTTGGCCAATAGAGGGAAAGGAATAGATTGAAATTCAACTCTATTGAATAGTGTTGGGGAAGACAATGCTGAAGCATGTTTGGACACAAAATGTTTGAACCAAAAACGAAGCAAACCAAGCACAAGGAAAGGACGCAGGAGCAGTTGGATTTTGTTATAATAGAAAAAATATCATCATCATCTATAATATCCTTAAATTACTTAAGTTACTTCAGCATTAGATAGATACTACGTTTCCTATTGCTCCATGGCTTTCCTTGTAGGGTTGGTTCTTCTATGCATAAATATATGACCAGGCCTGTTTTTCTACTCTGGCTGGGTACAAAGGATATTATTACTTAACTCTAGTTGAGTTATATGGGTGTGTTGTTCCAGTTACTTGTGCTTAGTTGAGTCGAGTCTCTTGTTGGTGGTTAACAAAACTCAAAGTGTTTTCCTCAACGTGACAATTGAATATCTGGCAATTCAATTAAAAATGAATTGATTTATAAATTGATTTTTTATTCAAAAGTTGACATCAGTGCATTATTCATTGTAAAAGAAGTGTATTTCCGTGATTGGCAAGAAAAGGGAAAGAAGAGAATTTTCCGAAATTAAAGATAATTGAAATACTAAGGGGTAAAGTGAAAGACTTTCACTAAACATGGATTGATATCATGAAATGCTAACTTGTCCAGTGCCAGGTCAAGTCAACTAAATAAGTAAAACGGAGCAATTTGTGGCAGTGGGAGTGAGCTGAATATTTGTAACAGAGGAAAGTGAAAGTCGAGTAATGAGTAAAAATTTTAGTGTATTGTCACCAACTCAGCACTACGACTCACTTACACGACTTTATTGATTGAGCCAAATGTCATGTTACTCACAAGAGCACAAGAAAATTGGTAAAGTTTGATAAATAAATCCAATCTCGTTTGTCATGCAATTAGCCGGACGGGTGTCATCAACCAAATAAAAGAGACAAACACACGATTAAACGGGAACATGACATTTCTCTTCTCGTAGTCATTTGTCTTTTAAAATTTACAAGACACGCCAATGCTATTTTCTTGAGGTGTAACAAAATTCCATTCAAAACCCAACTCGGCTAAATGTTACTACTAAACGTGCCCTCATCAAGCAATGAATCTTCTTCAATTGACATTGACACGGAAGAAGAAGACTCCTCGACGGAGAACGAGCACACAAATTCCCATCATTTGCATCACCCTTTATTCAAAAGGCCTCGAACCACTCAGTCCCACCACCATCCTCGAACTTTGACCCCACCCATCCTCCCACCCTTGAGTCCTAGCTCAACAACTCCAGTCGACAAAAGTCCCTCAGAAACTCCAGCCTCCACGATTATTCGTGTTCCGCGACCTATGCGGCCACCCAACCAAAATCCGCACTACCCTCCCCACCATCCTGGGCATGGACATCATCACCACAATCTTCTCAATCAAATCCTTTATCAACAACAATCTCTTTGGAGGAAATAGTGTCGCAGTGGAGACTTCTAAAGCGTTTCTTTACGCGGCAGCTGCGGCGGCGGCAGCGGCCGTCGCCAGTGCCAGCGTTCGTGGGAGTGACGATGTGGGTGGAGATGGTGGGAGCAACAGGAACAAATTTCAGTCTAGTCAGCATCTCATTAATAATTGCCATGGTGATAGCTACCTTCAAAGTATTATAAATAGAGGTGAGTTGTTGGATCAGAGTATTCATTCACTACTTGATGGGGTTCACATTCTGAGCATGACGTATTAAGATTGTTTCACCTAAAGGTTTAAAATTTAAATTGACCTCGGTTAAACTGAATTTCGTAAATGGGGTTCAGTACATCAAATGCATGCCATATTTAAACTCTTGGTAAACCTTCTCCGTCTGTCAATTGACCCGATTAGAGGGAGTTTCCAATTAAATATCATTTGAAAATTGTATTCTCTTAACTTTTACAAAGTTGCAATTATCCAATTTATGCCCATTACATGAACATTGTTCAAGGTGAGATTACAGCAAGAATTATGTTCTTTGCAGTAAAACAATGCCGGCCAACAAGACTCGTTACTCTAATTCCCAAGGCCCACTTCGTATGTACGTCTCAATTAAGTATTTAAGTCTGGAGTTTAATTGGTGGTGGACACGGCATCGTATGCAACAAAGTTTTTACTTATGATTTGGCCCGTATATTTATCCACCACATGTCAAAAATGTAGAAAGTAATATCCTCCATAATTTAATGCTGTAATAATTTTTTAATTTTATAAAATTCGATTAAGGCATTAAGTTGCATTTGTGTTGCTCTGCATTAAAGTGACTTTTTTCTGACATTTTAACAATGCCAAGTTTAGGTAGGCAGATAAATTACATTTAAGCATGGACAGAGAAAGCAGTTTTGACTCATTTTGTAGGGTTGACTATTTGAGAATCCGGCATGTCAATCAAGCTGCAGCCATTTTTATCCCGAAAACGCCCCAACCAATCCTGTCACATTGATGCATGGAAATGTTTAATTATTATTCAGTATTTGAAACTGACATGACACTTGCATTAATTATTTATTAGTTTCTGCTCCATACTATTTTATTTTACTTTGCTGAACCCAGTCACTAATTATGAGCTGAGGACGTTTTATTTTCATGTGGCGAGTATCACAAGTTTGGAAACAAGTTATACGTAGGAAATGGTAACATGTATTCGGTAATAATCGAATTCCAGGAATGTTTGTGAATACATAATTTTATGAAAATGTAGTAATGGTTCCAATTCATACAATTAATTCCATGTGCCAAACAATTCTGAGCTACACGACATTCTTAATTAATCCTTCATAAAAAATTAATCATGCCTCAGTAAAATCCTTCCTTGCACTCTAAATGAATTCATTATTTCTCTCTCCCGTGTCAGGTTGCCCTTCAAACAGCTCCCCCAACGGAATCGGGCTTCACGGCCCTTCCTCCGGGTCTGGAGGTGGTAGTTCAGCCTCCTCCCTCCCACACCCACATCCCCCAAACTCATCCGAAGACCAAAATGAACCAAACCAAAGCAATAGTAACAGTACAAGTCTGAGTAAAAACTACCAAACCGAATACTACCAAAACACGGCCTCCTCCCTCCTAAATAACATGACACTCCTGATGAATCATCACGGGGGTGGTGGGGGCAACAGCCATCTAGGAGCACATCATGGTCAACAATTCCTCCTTCAATCCCAACAAAAGTCATTCAATCATTTACCCAAATCCTATAAAATCCAGGATTTGTTGGACAACTCTGAATTTTCCGATGATGACGATGACTTGATGGAGGATAAGAATGCAAATAGTTCAAACAGTCGAAGAAGAAGTCGAACAAATTTTAGTTCATGGCAGTTGGAAGAGTTGGAGCGAGCCTTTCTTGCGTCCCATTATCCGGATGTGTTTATGAGGGAGGCACTTGCCCTTCGCCTTAATTTGAAGGAGTCCAGAGTGGCGGTGAGAACACGATACAATTTTTATTTTGCAACATTTCTTAGTAGTTTGTCTTAAAGGCGTTCATAGCATTTTTGCATGGCTTACCTATTCCTTGAAAACTGGTTGTGAACAAAACTTGACTGTATGCGGCAGATATAAAATTAATGCTAAATTCTCTTTCTATCCAAGCAGGTATGGTATCAGAACAGAAGGTAAGGGACTTGCAAATTAAAACAGTATGAAATCTCATATTTTAATGAGTCACTTGAATAAGAATTGAATTGAATTGAAGGGCGAAATGGCGTAAACGAGAACATACCAAGAAAGGACCTGGTCGACCTGCACATAATGCTCATCCTCAGACCTGCAGCGGAGAACCCATCCCTGCGGATGAACTTCAGAGGAAGGAACAACTCCGGAGGGAGAAAAAGGTAATTAGCACAAACATTTTTAATAGCCAGTACCAAGAGCATTGATAGATGACATTTTTTTGTAAGTAACTTAAACTGAAACGCCCAAAACCTGGGAGTAACTACTAAAAATTTCGATCTAAATTCATCAATTACAACTATATTATTATTTATTATTTATTATTGCGACCCATAAATGTGTCGCTTTGAAAAACATTAAAAAATAATTTACAAAAAATATACAATTTAATTAACTAGCCAATAATACAATTGATGAATACAATTCCTGTAACATGGAATCCCAAGACCCTCCCACAATTCATCCGTATAAGTAATATCCCAAAGAACCTGACTATTTTGAGCCCTCCTGTTCTCTAGACTTTCCCTCATTCACATGTGGTTTGGAAGTTAATTCAATAGAATTGCATCGATCCCAATTTCCTTGTTCCCGGAGGCAAAGCCAGGCAATAAACGATCCAACAAAGAATTGAGATTCAGTAGTTTGCTCCGCTCCGTTTTTCTCCGGTTGGGTAAAGTGTAGTTGGAGTTGGGGACAGAATGCAGCATGAAACTGAGCATTACCCAAAAATAACAGAAGGGAAAGCAAAACTTATGCATAGAGGCATGCCAGCCAACTATAGAACTCCGACTGGGGGAGGCAAGAGAGAGAGAGGACAGAAAGAGACAAAATTTGGTAGAAGCAGGGAATCGATTAAGTTTAATGTGATTCTGGAGTCAGGGTGGGTGAAAGGAGGAGGGACCGCTTTCTCCAGACAGTCTCTATTTAACTCCCTCCATTGTTTCTTGGTTTTAGTTTGGTTGAGCTTTTCTTGCTCTCCATATCTGTTTCTACTTCCGCTAAGGTTTGAGTTCAAGGTTTGCCATTTTATGG
>JAAXNX010001112.1:8292-19996 GCA_036491905.1 Folsomia manolachei
TTTCGTGAGGCTGTCTCCTTGGGTTGGTTAAACCAACTTGGTTTCATGCCATGCAATCTCTAGCGAGGCATGTCATGCAGTCGAATGTTGGTGGTTAAGTAGGCTTTGATTTGGATTTGGATTGAATTTGCTTGTTATTTGGGTGAGGTGAGGTTCATGTTAGTTTTTAATGCTGGACTCTAAACAGGGAGATATTTTACTTGAAATGAAATAAAGTAATTTGCATAAAGAGAGTCTTTCGGTGACTGGATGAGTTCTCCAGGACTATATCTCCAGCGGAGCAAGGAAAGTCAGTAACCTACCTGTGGCATTTTTTATGGGCTTTAGTCTAAATTCTTTTATAAACACTTTTTAGGGTAAACCCACAGAAAGGTGGTGGAAAATTGAGGCTTGTCCAAAGCAAATCTGAACCAAAACCAGAGTATTATGTGGAGAGATGGATGACGAGTATTTCTCTTACATAGTCACCCATGATGTTCTAACAATGAGTTGGGCATCCGTTAAGAACATTTAGTTGACTTTAGTTCCTTAAGAATTACCCCCTTTATAAAGATACTTCCATAAAAAACACTCCCATCAAACCCAATATTTGTCCAAAAACAATTATAACTCGCCCAAATTTACTCCCATAATAAAAAGCTTATTTCCGATTAAGTATTTCAAACACATTACCTGTGATCATCATCATCATCACCTTTCCAACACTACCAACCACTTCAAACTTACAATCGAAACCAAATTATTAAGCAAAATTCAATCCAGCAAAACTTGTTCCATCCATCCATCCACTCTACAGGATTGCACCTTCCTTTAAAAGAGGTGGATCATCCAAGAAACACATGGTGGCCCAACCAGTCTCATTCCAAGATTTTCCCCTTAAACAAAACCTTCTCTAGTTCCAAACCCTTGTGTGAAGATCGCTCGAGCCAAACAGAAACATGGATTTTTTTGCCTGACAACACAAACCTTAAGCAAAAACGAAACATATTCAAAGCCATGTTATTCCGAATAAATTTCACGCACAACTCCGTCCTCCTATATAACATCATCCTTAGGCTTGAATCCCATCCTCACTGGCATAATTCATCTCATCTCTTAACATGTGTGGTAAAGAAACAGAATTCAATTTGATTTGATGCAATCCACTCACTCACTTGTTGACTCTTAAGTTCTGGAATGAAATGCTTACCGACTCTATATACCACAAGTAACTTACTTGAAGTAACAAACCGCATTACTTGTGTTGGTGAGTACACAAAAAAGAAACAGAACAACGAACCTAGCAAAGGGAAGGGTTAAGAGTAAGAAAGAAATAAAAAGTTCTCTGGTTTAAACCGATCCATCCATCGTTTGGTTCGTAATGTATGTCTCGTTTCAGAAAAAGATCAGTCAAACCATACCCAAGCCATGTCTAAGGAAGTGATATGATGAAATGATAATACAAGAAAAGAGGTAACCGAGTATGGAATAATTTTTAAGGAGGGGATTCCTTCAAAACCTCGTCCAGTTGGAGTCGGACAAATAAATGCTGCATTTTTTTGTCCAACAAACGCCAACTAAACTCGATACCAGACAAGACAACCCACACGAGAATGTTGACTGTATTTAACCCTTTATGGCGTATAATGCGAGTGGTAGGATTCTCTGGAATTTATTTTTATTTCAGAGTCTGAAATTCAGACAAACTTTTGGGATGCGGTTGAATTTTAATAATGCAAATAATTAGTTACACCTTTAATTAAGAAAAAAGGGCAGGGACACTATTAAACTGGGGATGATGGGCATTGTTGATATCCACCCTCACAAGTAAATACAGACTCAGGTGACAGATGAATGCCCGGTGTTTCCTGGTGCGGAGGAAAATGGTAAATTAGTTTGGCAAATTTCATCAAATTAACATAGCGGGTTACACAAGTGTATTTGCTCTAGATTAGCTAGACTAGATAAAATAGGTATAAAATAGTGTAATGCGACAATTACACACAACTCGGTAGGGAACTAGAGAGCATTGCACTTCCGCTGAATATTTAGTTATTAAACAAAATATGAATCACATCCTGAAGTCATGTTGACAACACAATTGCAGAATTTATAATAATGCGAGCATAAATAAATAGCGAAACTTTTCCTGTAAAATTGAAATAAACAAAGGAATTAAAAATTTAGTGCAAATTCAAAGAAATTGGACCACAAGCCAGAACTTGTAGGGAATGAAATTGCAGTCAAAGGTCGCCAATTATTGCGAGTTCACACTTTATCCAAAGTGATAAGTTGTGGCCACCATTAAAAATGAATGAAGTGATCAAACTAATAAAGATCTCACATTTTAAGGGCAAAAAAACAAATATTTAGGACTTTGTGAGAATTTCTATAATTTCGTCATTACGCAATTTAAACAAAAGGAAACATACTTTAGTAAGAGATCATTGTTTTGATGCACACTTGAATATAAATTGATTACATTACATCCTTGGTGTTATAAGAGGTTTGAGTGGTTGTGATATAATGAGTGAAATGAGAAAGCTTAAATGAATCCAGCTGACTTTTTGACAGGAATGACAGACAGACTCATTTGTACTTGTACGTTGTAGAGCTGTCTCTTTAATTGCATAGAGTTGGTTGAATACAATTTGATACGACTTCTAAGTAGTTAATATGTTACTTCAGATGGAATTCAGGTACTAAAAAATTGCAAGGGATGTTGTGTGACAAACTTATTTTTGAAATAAAGACAAATATATTTGTGTGATACTGCTAAAATAATTGCATGATAATTGCATTACTCATTAATTAACTTAGCATGGGTTGGGTTAATATCATGGTTTCCCTTGTAAACAAACTTTCTTTAAGACAACTAAATCCTCACAATTTCAAGGTCTACGCAAAACAAGGTGAATTCCCTCCACGTGCTGGAAACCAACTTGTTCTTACCCAGCCAAAAAGATGAGACTCTAAATTCCAGAATTTTAAACATTTCCATGCATCTCTCTTATATTTGGGTAAATACAATTATCATCATCTCAATCTCCTGGTTATTTCATTAAGGGAGATGATCCTAGTTAGGTAAGAAACCCCATAAAATGTCACCCACTGCCATGCCAAGTGTAATCTATTTCACACAAATACATACTCATATATGAGGAAGGAAACTAACTGGCTGTAAATGGCAATTCTTCCAGCCATAAAACTCAAACCGGTTCTTCTTCCTTCCTGGTTTAAATAGTTTGCCTGGAGATTTCCTGGATAATGTGATATCATGTTAATTCATTTCCACCAGAAAGTTTACTTCAAACAGTTTCAAACTCAAGTCTCGTTGGATTGAAGCACATCAAGATTACATTTGACCAGATTTCGCTAACACAAGTACCAACAAACAACTCCATAGTATTGCCTGGTTAGTTGTTGGTTTGCTAATTTAATTTATGTGTTTGCCACCCGGGACAGAGTAACTGATAAGAAAGTGACAGGCTGGCCATTTGTCTCTTGTAACACAACAAAGTAAAAAACTCACTTGTACCAAGTGCCTAGCTTTGGCTTAATACCAATAAACAAAACATTATCACCACCAAAACATTACTTGATATCATTGGAGAGAGCCATTAGATTTGGCTACAAGTACAAAACAACCCTTGATCCATGTACCAAATCAAATTGAACCAGTTAATTCCTCGACAAACCTTTCACTTTTCTGGGATAATACAAATGCTAAACTAAGATTTAATTGTATTCATCTCAATTTGTATTGAAATTGCCAAAATGAACATCGGACCAAAACAGCATGTGTCTAAAAGAAATTTAGATATGAAATTAACCCAAGAATTTGCATCTTATAACCTATTATTTGATCACTCACCCCCAAACACTTCCCCAAAAGAGGGATGAGGTAATCATTTCGTTACCGGTGTAAGATACATAATCAGAAGGAAATGGTGAGCAAGTCAAGTAAGTTGAGTCAAGTTAGGGAAATTTGGCGAACTCCTTACAATAGTACAGGTGAGTTAGTCTGTACTAGCATTGCCATTTCTTAAGTTAGTTGTTCTTGTTCTGTTGAACAGAATCTGTTGAATTGTTGACTGTTTACTGAGACGGTTGTGGTGGACAGATTGAGTTTTTCTTCAACTAAAGAGACGAGATGATTATAATAAAAGCGGTATGAAATTGTGAGTGTGCCGAGAGGCAAATCGTGCACTATCAGTTCACTCAACTCACGTAAAGGAAAGAAATTCTTTACAATTCTCATCTCACTCTAATTTCTTACTTAATGCAACTAGGAGAGATTACAGGTAGAGATACGATACAGGTAGGAAGGTAGGAAGGAGTATATGTGAGTATACCTGCAGTAGAAGGATGTGAACTGCGGTAATTTGACGGAATATATTTCGCATCTTCTATGCTGAATGAGACTCATTTGGATAAATATTTGCGAGACGAAATGGGTGAGAGCAGTTAGGTTGGAGGAAATGAAATGAATTTGAAACCAAAAAAATATAACTAAATTAAGAAACGGATGTGAATTTAGTTTTTAAAGAACATGTGGAATTCACCTATCTGACAGATTACAAAATGTGTAACATTCCCAAATTCCAGATTTGCATTCAAATCTTACCAATTCAGAAAATATCATTGTCCGGAAATTTACAATATTTTTCATATTTGCACTATTTATTTTGCATTGTCATCAATGAAACCAAAAAAATACAACTAAATTAAGAAACGGATGTGAATTTAGTTTTTAAAGAACATGTGGAATTCACCTATCTGACAGATTACAAAATCTGTAACATTCCCAAATTTGGAATCTTACCAATTCAGAAAATATCATTGTCCGGAAATTTACAATATTTTTCATATTTGCACTATTTATTTTGCATTGTCATCAAACAAATCTCTGCACAGTACACTTGTCCAAACTCTTTTTACAACCCCAACTATTAGTACAAGTTTACAAATCCGGTAAATTAAATATTGACAAATCTGTTAATCCCAAACAGATTTACATCTATCCTCTAAACTATTTTAATAAATGGTGTGATCTAATTTACTCAACTATTCCCAAAAACCTCTCATCCAATCACACCTAACTTGTAACATTATCCCAGTAAATCACTCCCATCCCTCAGTCATTGCACTATAAAACTTGTTCAAAACCTTGCATCCATCCCACAACCTTAGTGTCATTCATATCCGTGTTAAAAGTTAAATTTAATAAAAAGCATCAAGCCACTAGTAGATTCCTTGCCGAGATTTCTCAAGATTTCGTAACCTCACCAAGACGGGTTTATGTTTAAGCAAGTTAGTTACTGTCAGTAGTCAGTATTGTACAGGAGACCCCTGAGGCTGGCAGAGGCAAACTTGCAGCTAGTCTATGACCATAATATGACCACCATATCATGAGACAGGGAAACAAAAAAACTGCAAACAGATTAGTGCAAATTGCATTACATTCTCGGCAAGAATATCTTGCAAGGGAAAGAACAATTCATATCCACATCAACCCCTCACCCTGGTTGGGATGTACAAATTTCAACAAGTATTTAAATCATGTCTGCTACTAACATTGCAATGTAAGGAGTGTATCCTTGTCCGGTTGGTTTTAAGGCATTGATGTGCTTCGAGAAGTTGGACGTAATTCGGCAAATTCATTTCATGACGGCATGTACCAAATTCGTCCATCTTAATAAGATATTATACATGCCATGCCAAACCTCAAGAAACCGAGGCGCTGACGGATGTTCGCACATCATTACTTGCAAACCATGCAATTTTTTCATAACTTTTGGCAGGGTTATTTTTGCCATTCGGAGATTTCGAAGCCGAAGGATCTTTAGTCTCATAACATTTCCTACACTATTAATTTTCCGCATCAACTTCCTACCATTGCAACATGGTCTGCTTCAGCTAAAACACAACTTTCTATTAAAATGCACACTATTCCAGATTATTAGCTAATTTGACTCTAGCCTCTCACTCCTTGTGTCATCTCTTCACATTTACATGTCTTTGTCTTCTACCATGTACATGAGCAAATATCGCAATAGAAATTTTTAGCTTCTACTCCCTTTCTAAAAGCTCTCTAAATTTTGTTTCAACTCATTTTATTCTAGCACTCATAGCTCAATTCGACACCAGTTAATTTTAATGTGGTCACATTCACAAGGCTTGTATTGTGGTCGTGTGCATTATGATTTCTTTCAGTCAAAACATGAAACGTTGCTCATTCAATTTTATTTATTCTCTTATTAAAGTGAATGAATACAAGACAATCCTAATACATGATGAGATGCAAAATGAAACCAATATCCTTGCCATGTCTCTCTTTATTACAAAGTTGAGACACTCACCTTCTTGCCAAACTAACGTTAACGTCAACCCTTTCGGCAACATAAGAACAAAATTAAAATATTGTTCAACGTCAACTATCTTTAAGAGTTGTGAGCATGTACAACAATATTTTTGATTCAGAGTTTGAATTATACGTCGATGCTTCCTTCGGTCATAATCTAGGCTTTAAAACTTACTTGGTCCCAAATAAAAGGAGGAATTTAACCGATTCCTTTATAATAATGCGTCATGTCGTGATGGCATATGATACGAATTCGTATTATGCAGATGTAGACAGACAGATACTCTACGGAAGGTATGTGGTCTGCGTTAAGTTTGTTCATGATTATTCTTAACAAACAAAAGAATTTATGAAAATAAAATAAAATATGATTCAACGCGTTTGCTAGGTAGGATGCAATGGGTAGTTAACCTCTTATGACCGTTGTCGTTGGACCAGCAACGTTGGTGAGTCGAGGTTAAAAAACTGTGGTGACACCCAAATTTTTAATTAGATTTAGACCAGAATTTAATCAACTTTTTTTAATTTCCTTGTGTAATCCAAGCAATGTTGTGAATTTGATTACTGCAATGCTATCAAACTGTCGCCCACACCAGCAAAGTAAACAATGACCCATTAGCTCGTAACAATAACAATATTGGTAAAAGTGAGAATCGATCAATCAGAATCTAAATGCACAACAATGGTTTGCTTAGCAAGGTAAGACATGACTACAACAAATGTGTGGAAATAATTATTAGAAATCAAAATCAACAATAAAACAAAATTCAATTTCAAATCTCTATATGGCGTAGACTGGGTGTGTTTGTGGGTTATCGAGTAAGGATAACTTATCGTGAACGTCAATCAATTTAAATTTAGTTGGGAAACCGCAAAATTGTTTTTATTTCTTAGTCATGCAAATATTGGGATGGAATTAGTCAAGAGAATTAATCTGGGATGGATAGAAAGTGATTGGTTTTTGGTGCTTGATCTAATAATAGACAATATTTGCACTACCGTAGACAGATACTTATTAAGTGGAGTAGCTGTGGTTAGAGTCAATTTGTTGGCGAATATTTTGCACTTTTAAACAGGAAGAAATTCTGGATATCCACATATTTACTAATATGGGCGAAAACGATAAAATATAATTCCTCCCAAATCACAGAAAGTCTGGCATCGTGACGAGATGCATTAAGTTGTTTTATGCAGAAATGACTGCACTTTATAACAACTTGAATCAATGGGACGAGACGATGACCGCATTATTGCGAAAGGTGGATACAATCGAATTGCATTATGCGAATCGCATTATGCGATGCATTTTAGGTTGCTGGGATAAATTACATTTGTTAAAATGAAAGTGATCATCGATTTATAATATTGATTCCCATTCTAACTTGACTAAGGTGCATGCACTTACGCCCAAACACTAAAGTTGTTACGACATCCCAATATTGGGTGCATTATCCCATTTCTACTTGCTAATTGTAGACAAGGAAGTTTTTAAAGTAATGAGGGTTGTGATTTTACTTGCACAAATTTCTTCTTTCTGCCAAAATGCCAAATTTTGTGTGAACAAATTTTAAAATCTTACCTTTGAGATGTCATCTTATTCATGGAATTCATCCCATTAATTGCGCTCGCCTGTTGCATCTTGACTTATTTTCCAGCGCGCACCAGCAGCACGGTTATGCGCAATGCCGCGCTGACAAGGTTTTCTTCTGATATCCTGGAATCAATGAAAGATAAGCAATTTATTATATTTGCTTAGTATCCTGACCTTACCCAGGTTTCATTACATAAGTTTAGGATGACTTTGTAATTTATTGGTGTTTGCATTCGTGCTTTTACTGAGAATTCAGACCGTGTTTTTGTTATTTGTTGTGTTTTGTGTGTCTTATTAACTCGGGAATATTCATGAATGTTATGCTAGTCTTGGGATGACGGGATTTTACTAATTAGCAAATAAATTACGGACCTCACATTCAACAACTAATATTCCTTTTGTTAAACGAGTGTATTGAAAGATGAGTGTAAATATTTACGCAAATATTTATGTAATGTGAAATCATCTACTGTCAATTGTATTAATTTCCTAATCAATCCCAACACTTCTTTTGCAGGCTTAAATCACCGATCCCATTTTAAAGAATAGTATTAAATACATGATGTAATAAATCAGATAAAGGTTGTTCCAGTGCTAAATATTTTAGTTACAGCAATAAGACAAATTTTACTTGTTCTTGATTTAAGTATTTACAGATTCTACTATTTTAAGGATGCAATACAATTGTTTGTAAGACAGAGTGAATGATATTCTGATTTGATGGTCAGTACTATCAAATGTTAGTGGATTTGATTTACACCGCATTAAAATCTGCTATTTAGTTACACAAAAAGCATCGCAATGTATTAAGGTAAGTTAAAGTTTAGTGTTTAGCGGAGGCCGAATTTTGTTCCGTGATGAAGGTCGGATTGAGGTCATTTCAATACTTAATTCGAAGCATAAATTCTGTATTTACATGGATCTTGTAATTCTTCGACAAAGCTATCTATCTAGTGCACTTTTAAAATATTAAATAATACAATTAAATTTTAAAGATCTGTAAATTTGCCAAATTCATTTTACAAGATTACAATATCTTTAGATTTAAAACATTTGCAGTGCACTCATTATATTAAAAGCCTCACTTAATTTGCGACATCCAGTGCCAATTTGACAGCATTTTCTATAATATTTTGCATTTCACCCGATCTCTGACTTGGTGACATTTGTCAAACAAGTCACCTCTAACTCCGTATCTGCGGAGAACTTAAACCTTCATACTTATTGTTAGTTTTACACTCTCTCTCAAACCCAAAATTTCCGGAAATGGTCGAGGTCTACAGTAGTATCCATTATTCACTTAGCAGTATCTCCTTCATTACTCTGTATGCATACTATACCAACCACCAAGTACCTTACAACCATTCATGACATTTACTCCTATTAAGGAATGTATGACCGGACGGATGCAAATTATTTCGTCACCTCAACTCAACCTATGTCCAAAAGTTTGGACTCCAACTAACCCAATATTGGGTATCATTTAACATTGTTGTGAATGAGTAACGTTGCAAAAATTCTCTTGCTTGGTCAATGTTTCACGTGATATTTATACACATCACTCACCAATTCATGACATTTCATCTCATGGACGTTTGGCAGTAGGTTTATCATGCAATATTTTAGCCAAGTACATAGTATATTGGTAGTTAGTGGCACGGGTGCAACATGACTAAAGTTGGGTTGAGGTTAGCAATTCAATCCAATGTAAACCTCTGCAGATTACTTCGAATTTCAATAAGCAACCAATTTTATGGTCTTGGTTAGCAGGATGGAGTGATAGGCGATGGCGTGTGTCCTTACATAAAATTTAAATTACTTGTTTATCAACCAACGTTAACAAATATTGAGCTTGTGGATAGAATTCGCATAATTTGTCACTGCTTGGCTTGATTTAGTGTATTACATTGAATTGTATGACATTCTGAATTCATGAAGGTTATTCCTCAGCCTAGTCCAACATTTACGAAATATTCGTAACAAAACAAAATTATTTATCCATGATTGGAATTGTTGGACATGTGTATTTATGTTGTTGCTGGAATTTGGCTCAATTAAAAAATTGTCTCTCTTGTCCACCTCCACATCCTTAATCTTACTCTGAAAAGAAGCCTCTTGTGATGCCTGACCTTGTCAATTTATCCTGCTTCAGGTTGCCAAATCATGTAATGAATTTAAGAGACAAAGGAATGACAAAAACTCATCTAATTTCTTATGAATTGACAGCTCTTAGGTTACTGAATTACACCCAATCTCGACTACTCGCCACAAAAAAATAGTTTGTCTCTTAAAGACTAAGCAAACATTCAAACTTTACTTGATCCTCTTAAACGTAGCACTTGTCGACAACCCATTTTTTGTAGATGGGCAGATAAATGTAATAATATTATTGTGCACAACTACTCGAGCATCTGTCCTTATCCAGACCAAGCTGCTTAGCTGGTTTAATCTTGTTAAGTAGAAAAACAAGACCAACATCTTGTCCTTTAGACACTAACTCACCACAAAAAGTGATGAAGAGCCATGCAAACGAGATCAGTTGCAATTATTATCTGAATTATTCAGAAAGTATTAAGTTTCATTGGCAAGCAGAAGAGATGTTTGTAGTTCTGGTGTGATTTTGTTATATTTCCTCTCATCACACTGACACTTTACATAATATAATATGGCATCATTTATCTGTGGTTAAAAACCGTGCATGCAGACCCATAATAATATTCTGTTTGGCTATGTACATAGACTGCAGATTCGTGTGTTCGTGCATACTCTTATATTTTATGCATTGTGATACTGAGATTGAAATTCGCATTTGGTTTTATTCGCATGTTATGTAATTTTGACCTTGGACAATTTTATATAATTTTTGGCTCAATTTTCCATCCATCCAAAGGAACCTATCTAAATATTTGAGCATGTTAGTATTCCACTTGGAATGGGTCATTATTAAGGAATGAAGGAATATGTGTCTGCCTCACCACGAGTCTAGGACTTGATAACAAAACACTTGAACTGAATTCAGACATGGATTATGATGGAGTGATGGGTAAAAAAACGTCTTATTTACACGAACCACTTGTTTGTTTCTATGAAACGAGGGCAAGCCAATGATTTCCCAATTTTTGGATAGAATAAGCTCGTGTGGCTGAAGGAAGTAAACAAAGTTTAGGTTAATGTTATTATGTGGCTATTGTAATATTCTCGTAAATGTGGGATGTCCGATGGAAAAATCTTACAGAAAATACAGCATGAAACAATAAAATATCTGTCTGAGAAAATCCCGCAATCTTAAAGTACGTTAATTGTGTATTTTCCTGTTAAAATCTACGCATCTATCTATCTATCTAATTCTGTTTTATGGCGCAAAATGTAACAAAACAGAAGCAGACATTTCTGTCGTGCGTGTACATTTGATTGCAGAATTCTCAGCTTTAAATTAGTTGATATCCTTGAAACTTAGCTCTTTCTATTGCACTCTTGATTTGCATTATTTAGTATTTATTTACACAACTAAAATTAGTTAAGCAGCTTAAGGTTAGATTGTTTACTGGAAATAGAATCGTTTGAATTATGTACGAAGTCAAACCATCACAGAAAATAGATACCATTTTGCATACAGCCAAAGTAGACAAAGGATGCTGGAATTGACAAGGAGAAAGTTACAATGGAATCGACAACACGTGGCTGGCTAGGACTTTCTCCTCGGCCTATTTTTCTACTTCCGCTCAATTCTTGCTTTCTCTCTGCCTCACATTCACTAGTTCTACATATTA
>JAAXNX010001113.1:0-19988 GCA_036491905.1 Folsomia manolachei
GTGGGAAGCGTTCAATAAATTCCTTTTGTCGCCCTTCTTATTTATGACCTGCATGTCTTGTCGGTCGAAACACAAGTTATTGTAATTGTAAAACACAAATCTAAGAATAAACAACACTGTAAAAGATCCCGTGTACAACCAATTTCACTTCCTAGCTTGTTTCAATTCAGTCGATGAATACTCTTGTTACGGTGTTACACTGATGTTCTAAAACCTGCAAGAAAAGCATATTTCAGGATTTTGTAACATTTCATACCACAAACAAAAGACAATGAAGATTGAGATGGAAATTAATAGAAAACTAGAAATAATCAAAGTGATAATCAAACTAAAATGAAAACCAAAAGAAAGATATGTTACATAACACAATACAACAAGTAGTTGAATACAATGTAATGAAATTCGTCCCCTGTCATTTTCTTAATTGAGACAGATACCTACCACCTTATAAGGTCTATCGGCATCTTCCTACCACCCACCTCAGTCCCTTCCTTTCTTCCAACCTCAAAGACGTTAATTAATCAACTACGACACCCTGTGAAAACTTCAATCAACAAAACACACATCAAACTAACTTACTCTGCAGATTGCACAGATATCCAGATAATTATTCTTAGCTGACTGAGTGCGATTGAAACGGGACAAGAACTTTAGAACACAAAGACTCAAATGTTACTGAGAACTTTGGCATTCTGGGAAGAGGTTGCCAAACGGAAAATGTGCTCTTGAAACCGTGTTCTTGAGAGAGATGTGGTTTGTTTAATAAGAATGAGAGATAATTTAAGATGATTTTACTCTAGCTACCGGCTTTATGTAACAAGTCAAGCATTATGTGGTATGGTATGGTGTTCTGGTCCTATTTCATTAGGAAGAGTTTTGCTTCACAATGCCATTCACTATCAAGATTGCAGAGTTTAGAGTGCCAGCCAGAAGGCAGAGAAGCCAGTAAATTACAAATTGCAATTCTTCCCTGATGGGAATGGGAGTAATATTAATGCCAAAACTTAATCATTTTAAGCTCTCATCTCCTCGGCTGGTTTTTTTTTGTTTAATAAATGTGGAACACTGTTGGGAAAGTAAGAATGGGTATTAACCAGAGAGCCCTTTGTCTCATTTTAATTAAGGACGTGCACATCGTAATGATTGTGTTAGGGGGTGCTTTGAATACTGATAAGTTATTTGATACGAGTATCTAGAACAAAAGGTCTTGAAATAGAATCTTAAATTTCCTAAAGTTTGCAGTGGCTTTGCTTACATTTGAATGAAATTATACTAGAAAAACGATGACAGATCTGATTTAAAATCTAAAAAAAAACATTCACTAATCATGACTAAGTAACAACGCCCACTCCATCGATAATTGTTTCAACCTGCCCGATGGGAAGGTCAACTGGCAGAAATATTTTTGGTGCAGATGCAGAATATTATTGTGCCAAATATTTATGTTGTGTGTAACTAACTCCATTTATTTGTTAAACTACTTTAATTACACATTCTGAGTAATGTGGGTCTCGCGTGATATCATTTTTCAACCCACTAAACATTTCTGAGAAGTATGAAATTATCCTGAAATCTTTAACGCCACGAGTCTCAGCTCTGAATGAGTTTGTGCGTGAATTAAATTTATGACGAAGATTCCTTCGGAAAGTATTTGGATTTGTCCCACTTTTATTTGTTTTGTGATGCAATTTTAAACTTGTCTCAAAGATTTCCTGTCTCTTGCCAAAATTAGGGTTGTGAAGGAATACAGAGACACATAAAAATAATCCTTGGTCAAATCCCATCACGGGTAAACGTCCCATTACCACTACATGGAATCATGCTTTATAAATAATCGGATCAGATGCGTAACAGGGCAGGAGACGAATTAAATGAATTATGCTGCTGGAAATTTTATGATTTGATTTGAATTCAAACACGTTTAAAGGATTGCACGATATCAGAAACTCTTCTAATTAGAAAAGGCTGTAAAATTGTATACTTTACAAAAATGTATATCGGATCACAATCCGTGTGGGAGTGGATCGGAGGAAGGCTCACTCAGAGTGGTTGCTGATGCATAGAATTGCATAAAATGTGGATTTTATTTCAGAATGAACACGAAAATGCAATATTTAGACATTATCTTCAATACACAGTTGCAAAAGCTGGATGTAACAAACAAGTCTAAATCCGTGTTTCATTAACTTATGCAAACGACGGGGTACTAAAAGTAACAAACAAGTCTAAATCCGTGTTTCAGTAACTTATGCAAACGACGGGGTACTAAAGTAAGTAAGTTGTATTAAAAATGGCATGTCATAATAATCCTAACAGATGTAGGATGCAAATGCATTAAGCTTTTTCCCCATCACATCTACAACTCTGCTACGTCAATCAAATTCAAGTTCTGCGACGACGACCTCGACCTCGACCTTCGCTCGGGCTAAGTAGTGCCAGACATTTACGGTTTGGCAAATTATTATTTGCAAAAAAATGTACGGATAAATACGTATCTTTCAATCGAAAAGCGAATAAAGATGGAAACTTACTTCAAGGACCAAAAAATTGGGTGATTTGATTTCCTAGTCAAACTTGACTGCTCTCATTCCGTCAAAATATTTGACATAAGAACAACACACCACATTGTTTAATGCTACAGTGTACAATTTTATCTTGAAGGAAAAGGGATTGTAACGATTGATAAATTTAGCAATTAGCGGATGGGTTCATGCAATTTTGTTTGGTTTGTGGTATTTGGCACTTTTCCGCTGATTACAAACTTGGCAAAGATTCACAAAAAGTAATCATGCAAAAATAGTAAATATTTTGTTTGGTTAAAACAGACAATGGCAAGTCTTGGGATTAGATGAGAAAATGCATTATTTGTTTCATTCTGGACAGGACTGCATTCTTTAAATGTGATTGATGGCTAGAAAATGCTCCAATATCTGTATTGGAGTAATGATTATGACTTTGAAACAATATTTTAAAAAGAATAACAAAAAATAAATCTTTTTGAAGAGTCTATTTTTCACTCATATCTGCCTGGATCTCAAATGAGTTTCTTAAAAATTGGGACAAAAGAAGAAACTGTTTTCTTACTTAATAGCCCTTGCATGAAACCAGTAAGTTGCATAATAATATACACAACGAACCAAAACTATGCATCTAGCAATATTTTTCAATTTCAGTTGTGTCACAGGATGTAATAAAACCTGAAAAATAATGACACAATAAATAACTTTATCCCCAATTTATATTGAGAAAGTGCCACAAGCACAGCTTGACATAAATGCAATAGTATCTCAGCTCCAAATTGTAAATAATGCTAGTAAAATGTTCAATTTATTTCTAAAATCCAGTCTACAAACCAGTCAGGATACTACGTCATGTTCAACTTATTTAACTTTTAAATATTGTGCAAAAAACTTTCTCCCTGATATTTACTCCACAACAATGCTATAATATCTGTAATTTAGCTTTTATGACATAAGCATATGTATTATTATACTCGGCACCAACCGGCTTAACATTTCTTTACAATAAAATATTCCTCACATTCTTGCCAAGTTATTTTTAAAGCAATCCTTATTTTTATATAAAATCCATTTAAACCAATTCAACTAAATCATTCAAGCATGATGCCGATGGATGGGGAAGATTTAGCTGTAGCTTGAACTTGAGACCAGACAGTTCCCGGATTGAACTGAGAAGCTGAGCTGGAAATTCCAGTCTCGAATTTGAAGAGATTCACGAACTAAGTAACATTACAAAATGATTTCCACTTCACTGGTAAAAGTGAGTGAAAGTGGTGAAATTTCTCAAGACGGATGCCTCAGCTTTTTCCCGTCACTACGAAAATCAGACACCAGCTCGCCAAAAAAACATTAAAGGCAGTGGCTTTTCTCGGTAAAATTGTAAAATCCCCAAAATTTATGTGATCTCTTTATACCGACTGACAGGGAATAATGACTTGGCTCCTTTACAAAGTAGGCCTTTGTATTGAAACAGTTTATCTCATTAAATTATTAAAATTGATCCAATACTCGGGTAGAATTTCAAATCCGGAATTTTTTCGGACTGAAATTCTTTCCTTTCTTCGACCCAGTAATCTAAAATTCAACCAACCAGTTGATCCAGTTTCAGGCCTTGCTTTTTTTTACTCCCTTGGGCCATACTTTTGTTACTGCATACATAGTTCATGGCGGGTCTGACTTTTTCCAGGAGTCGTGGACTACGACTTTCTCTCGGTTCACAAACCCAGTCTGGTCAAACTCAGGGATGTATGGAAATGGAAACGGTGGCTGCACTAGACAGTCAATGTTACCGTTAAGTTAACTGTCTTGGTATTGCGATAGTTGTGGTTATCGTAGTATGACCGAGATGAAATTTGTGAAGGTAACAAAACTTGGGTTAACTGTTTGACTAGACATCATGACCAGGAATAACAGTTATATATAACATTTGTTACAGGTCGAAAAAAGCTACTTGTCACAGCCAAAGGGCAAGGTAGTCAAACATGAGATTGCATGAGTTTGGGTGGAGTTTGACTAACGTACTTTTTTTAACAAATATTTCCTTTCATTCACTTTGTTACATTGTCTCAAGGGATTTTTGTTGACTTGGGTTTAAATCTGGGTAGAAAATTCACTCTAACACGTCAACTCCTTGTAATAAACGCAATTCGGGACAGGGATAAAATAGACTGCACAACTTTCACTTTTGGAATTCAATTTTTGAATATTTTTCTGATTTGCAAGTACAATTAAACAGTACTTCAGTTTTGATCCCGACTTCTACGGAATAAATACCTGTCTCAATACTCAAAACTACTTATGTAATCTGTTGCTTTGGATTATACATACGGAAAGAAGGTAATTAACGTCATTTGCAATGGATTGATTATCTTAATAATCTTTTTTATTCTTTTCGAGATGAGATGAAAGTACCTAATTCAAGAAAATGTCAATTTAAAAATATTATTTCCCTCAACCAGCTTTACATTGTAATTTTAATTCTCTTTTTGACAAGAGTATCAAATTCATTTCGTTAAAACTTTCTTACTTGAACTCCAATTTAAATGTCAATCTCACCCAAGTAGAGTATAAGTTAAGATTTAAATTACACCGAGTAAAATACAAAGTGAAAGGAGACATACATAAATGCATTGAAATTCGGGTATTACATAATCAAATTCAATCTTGTGCAGATTCCTAGATGAAAGAAACCATAAGCGTCAATCTCCCCTGGAAATTGTCGCCTAATCTGATCTGACTTCCTGTAAAGTTGGAGCGTATAAAATTCTTGATAAAACCAAAATCCAGCAACAACCCTTTCAAACTAATTCCCTTTCCCAGCTACCAAGCAAAGTCAAAAGGAATGAATTACATGTCTGTTGGAACAAGTCAATAATTAATTTCCCGTCAATTCGATACCAGAGAAAGAATGTAGTCAGGAAGAGTTTGTCATGGGGTTGAGTCCTTCAAGTTGAGTGCACATTGTTAAAATTGGATGGAAAGCACAAAAACATGGGAGAGAGGAGGGGTACATGAAAAACAGTGATATTTCATTTGTCAACGGATTCACTTTTCACAGGAAGAAATACAACAATTCGGCGGAGATAAATCGGAAATCGGATGAAGTCCCGTAAATCTTTTAAGGCTTCTGGGTTGAGGGTAAGAGTGACAAAAAGCTAGGAATTCTGGTGGATTGATGAATGTATATAATGTCTACAATACACGACACGGGTGTAGTAAGAGAAAGTAAGTAAGGTGCAACTTTACCTCGATTATTGTTGGTGGAGGCCTAAACAAACTAATCCATTTCATCGGTCACATATAAGTAAGTAGGACATTAGCAAGTCGCGTAATTATTTAGATAAACGAAAATTGTCTCTGCTAACCTAGTAAAATCTAATTATTGCTGAGTGAAGTGGAAAGCTTCTTAAAATTGTAAATTATCCAGAAATTCAGTATCATTTAATAGGATTGATAGGATTTCATTGCTTTGAGTCCCCTTTGCCTTAATACTTTGCGGTAATGATGGTTCAATAAAGTCGTAAATGCTGTAGAGCTCATGGGGACAAATATACCACCCACATCGTCACCAAACGATGGAATTGGACGATCGATTCCAGGAATTTTTGACATGTTCCTTTACAAGACAATGAAATACAATCAAAAATCATTTTTCTATTGGTGACGAGACTGGTCCTAAAGTAGTTTTGTCAAGTGAAAGTCATAACCAGAAAATAATGGAAATTTCTATATCAATATTTTGTGGATTCGGGGAATTTCTTGGTTGGAAGCCTCATTTCAATATCCATTATCTACCCACCCCCAAACGAGAAATGGAATAGCTTCAGGTTATAAATTGGATTGAAATGAAATGATGTGGGATATTAGTCCAAATTACTTGTTTTGTTTGCAGTAGTTTCTGACCTTGCAATGTGCATGTAAGAATGAGCTGATAACCAATTGTGAACAATTTCAATATTGCTGAGGCTTCTTCTTGGAGCAAAGCAATCTGCGTTAAAGAATATGGTTGTCTAACAAATTGGGAATAAATCCAAGATCAAAGAAGACAAAACTGATGGATGTTGGCATGCAATTTATGAGTATTATTGAACCAATAAATAAAAATAACGACGACCTACGTAAAGATGGTGGTAGTACTTACTCTGCTCGTAAACAAGGATGCGTGATTGGTTGACATTTCTCAAGTGTTAAATTCAAAAGGTGACGTTCGGAATTTCATGAATATGGTTTAGATAACATAAATTTTATCTGATACCCGAGTTTGGTCTGGCATTCTGCACGTATTCTCAGTATGGGAGATATTGTCAGCTTTCTCCGTAATGTAGTTTATTTTTTTATTTTTTTTACCTCTATTTTTTACCGCTCCAATCCTACTAACAGGGTTATCCTTCGTCCTAATGAGGTCAATTGAAACTCTGAGCCTTAAAGTTAAAGGTTGTAAAGTTTTGTGGTGTTTTTTTCAATTCGTGCATGTGCACCAGGCTATATTTCTAATCAGTGGGATTGTGTCAAACCCATATAAAAATGCTTGAAAAATTGATACGGATAAATTGATGGAGTAGGATGGATTTTCAAAACAAACATACAAAACTGTCCCATGAGATTGGGATGACAAAGATAGGACGGAAAGATAGGTTTGTCACTTTTATGATCTTATTTGACTAATGATGCATTTTCTTCCACAAATGAGGGAATTAGTAAACAAGACATCTTGAAGCCTGGTGTTCCTAATAAAAAAGAAGCGAAATGATGCAAATCCTAACAATTTGTGCCTGGTAAAATATAGGTAAGGGCATCAAAAGCTCAACTGCTTTATTATTATTAAGTCCAAGTGCTCAACATATTGCACGTGGCTAAGTACAGTCACAAACAAATATGATGGATGACTTGGTAATGAATGTGTGTTGGTAGAAATAAAACCACAGCCAAACTCTGAGGATTTGCTTCAATAAAGAGTCATTTCCCCGACCGGAAAATCATACATCAAACCTCCGGCCAGAATATTTTAAGGACAATTAGCTCTAAAGTAGCTTTCACCGCATTTTCACCGCAACACATTATGTGATGTAGTATAAATGCGGGTTCTATTTCGGTAGATTTAGCTCATGTGGGTAGTCCTTTCACATATGCCATTTGCACTTCAAAAAAGGACAATGTTCTCATGAAAAACAGTGTAAAAAGTACGACTCATGCTTTCATTAAAATCCAAAAGTTGGCAACTTTTTAATAAAATACAATGAAATACGCAGAAACAAGTTGTGCCTCAATTGATGTGTGATGCTAATATTAAAGTTAATTCAACTGGAATTGGGGAAAGTGTGGCAATCTTATTTCACGTACAAAATGAAAAAAAACGCATGCACATCCATTTTCAATGCAATTTAAACAAAATTAGCCGAAACAAGCCATTAGAAAGCAAGTGTGGTCTAGTTATTCCTTATCTTATGGGCAATCTACTCATGTATTTTATGGAATCTTTATGAGACATTAAAATATTTTATGTCTCTCCTTTCTTTCTGATCTGAATCCAACAAATATCGTAGCAAGACCAATTACAGCAAAAATAATTTATTAATAGAACTACTCATACCAAAGAGCCATTTTATTTTACAGCAAATTAACTCTTTTTCTACTAGAAAGTATTCTTCCACGGGTATATACTCTTCATTATTAAATTTCCCCGAACATGATTCGACGCCTCCTTTCACTGCCAGATTCATTAAAGGAAAAAAAGTAGTGTGGCTACCCTGATAGAGGCAATAAGTATTAGTATCAGGCCAAGAAATGATTTATTGACTCCCTTTATTCCGTTCCACTAACCAGTAAAAGCATGGAGAATGGGATATCTTTCCTTCCTTCATAATAATATGAAGACGTGCAAGTGAAAGTGAACCAAGAAATAGAAATGTTATTCCCTCTTTGGCGACTGACAAAGATAACCTTCCACAAAATCATGGGTTGAAAACTCTTTGAAGAGTGAGTGCCCCACTATTTCACATTCATGTGGGAATAGAGCTTCTAGGAGCAAAAATAGAATTAAATGCTTCCCAACTTTCACCAGGTCAAGTCAAAGGATTCATATATGGTTTACAATCCCCGATATATGCCAATGATGGCCGGCTACTTCTTTGCCAATAGAAATTACAGAGGTCAGCATATCAAAGATTGTGCCGTCTTGGGTAACGATCTGCGAGCTTCTTAGTCTATTTGTCTGCATCGCATGCATGAAAATGTTTACTAGTTTTCCTCACATCACGTAATCGGAAAAGTTTGGAACTGAATTTTGATTATGGCATCCTAATGTGGATTAGGCATAGAACTTGGAAAAAGTACGTGCGCACGTGTGTCTGCCATGTTTCCTAATGGAAAAGTTGTTAAAGTGAAAGAACTAACACAGATTTAACTTGGATATTTTGGCACCTAACTGTAATTCTAATAGTTGGTACCAACTATACTATGCATTTTGCCATTAAACGGGTCGGAATGTAGGCATCCTAATGTGGATTAGGCATAGAACTTGGAAAAAGTACGTGCGCACGTGTGTCTGCCATGTTTCCTAATGGAAAAGTTGTTAAAGTGAAAGAACTAACACAGATTTAACTTGTATATTTTGGCACCTAACTGTAATTCTAATAGTTGGTACCAACTATACTGCATTTTGTCATTAAACGGGTCGGAATGTGTGGGAGAAGTAGAGGCGTAAAGACTATAAACTTCATAATAGGATCGATTATTACCTAAAGGACTAAGTCGGAGTAATAATCATTAGTCAAGGAACGAGTAGCGGGTGACTTTCTCTATTGTGTAAGAATCATGGAATTGCGGCCCGTAAAACCTTTGCTAGTTTGTCGTAACCTGCTTTATTCCCCGGCTGAGTAAGAGGCAAAGAAGTAAATATAGACACTGGATTATGTCATCGTCACATAATTACAATTTACGGAGAGAAAGGAGTAATTACCGCTTGGCCCGAATTTACTCTTTCCAGACATTGGCGTAGGCGAAGAAAGGGAAAGTCTAATTTGAATTGCACTTGAACAATGAACCAAAATGAGGTCTAATGTCAAGGATACCAAAGAAACTTGAGACATTATAATCCAAAACGGAGGCTATTTAAGTATGTTGCCGTGTTTAAACAGATGTCTGCAGGCAGGAGTTGAGAAAATTAGATTAAATTTTTAGTCAATAAATCTTGCAAAATTACTTTCTTCTGATTTAATCAAATTTTACAATTTTACTTCCGATATTTTTTTACTTTCGGTAATCCAAATAAGTATAAAAACAGGTCAAGTATGCGCCCACACATTGCCAAATTCATCATGCTATTCTTAGACAAAAAAACCCATCTAAAAAACTGGACACTGCAACCAAACTTCAAAAGTGAAAAGCTCTCTTTCCTTAAACTCCTTCCGTTAAGTACTCAAGTTGAGTAACTCAACAGAGCTAAGTAGTCCAAGAAAATGAAGAAAAGCATCGGGCAGAATTTGAGAGAAAGTTTGACCAAACGACTAACTGATTGTGAAACAGTGTGGAGTGCAAGAATCAACAGCTTTCTCTCTGAACTCTGAACCTGAACTAGTTCAAAAAAGAGAGGAAGTAAAATTCAATTAACTCAACAAGATGCTGTGTAAAATCGTGACTTGCTTTCTTTCCTTTTTGTATTCACTTCCTTTACGTCTACTATTTCAAAGGGACCCAGGAGATATGGGAGCACTGCAGGGTTCAAAGGCCCATGTTTTTTTAATCGAAGCTAGAATTGAGACTTTTCTACAAGATGCGAATTGCATAACAAGTGCTTACGCACACAGAATTGAGAAAAAGCAGGATAGACATTCTATTAATAAGTAGGAAAGGCATCAATTAATTCGAATAATTCCAACAATTAAAACACTGAATTCCTCTGATTTCCTGGGATTCATTCTCAAATTCTGCACAATTGCATTGTGGGTGTAGCATGAAATATCTAAACGGGAATGGATTCCTACTTCATTTTACTCAACATTTTTACCTATTATATTCCAATAATGGTTGACTATTACAGCTTTTTTTAAACGTAGGACTAAAATACTTCCTTTTACTCCTTTTAAACTTGTAGGGAAAGTCGTCCTCCTGTCTAAAAGTGAAATACACTCATCTCCTTCAGTGAATTGAACTTCTCACACTTAGATCTCAAGTTGAGAGCACTTTCACCCATCCAATTCAAAACTATTCAAGCTTAGCTGAAATTCTTGGTCCATTTCTCACTTAAACCCAACCAAATCTTCGATGCCATACCATACCATGCCGGCTCGGCTCTGACAGTCTGGAGTTCTTACAAAGTTTCAGTTCTTGGCAACTAAAAATTCATCCACTTGTTTTGCATTCAATTTACTGGGTCCAACTTCAAAGTAGAAAAGATAGAATATGCGTGTCATGTGTTTACCACTATTCCCTCAAGAACATGTCAGAGCCATGGGAAATGTGTTGCAGAACTGGACAACTTCCGTCTTCCTCATGACATGGAGAACATGCTTTCACTTAAAACTTGGATGAATTTGTAACTGGGTGTACTGCATAGTACATACAAATTTGGACTAATCTAACTTCTATGTTCGACAAGCAGTGGTATATACGGGGATTAAAACAGCTAATTAAGATTAAACAAAAGCATTGTGTTCCGAAGTATTATCTTGTCCCATTGGATTAGTTTAGCTTTGAAAATGAACTCGTTCCTTGTAACAAAGCCTAGTGTTCAAAAGATACAATTTTCAATTTGAAATTCGAAACTGTATGTCATCGATGAATTGATGAATGCAAGCTGCAACTGGTGCGTGGGGTATGACTTGATGTAAAGATAATTAGGTCGGAATTAATTAATGTGGTGGGATGCCCTGGATCTAATTTACTTACTTTTGAACTTACAAAGAAACGCAACTGCACGTGCAAGTTGTGGGATACAAAGTAAGTGGGCATCAAACTTGATAATTAATCTTTTAAGATTTGGCACAAGCATTTCAATTAAATTTGAAGGCAGAGAGAGTTTCAAATTTCAAAAGATGTTAAATTGCAATATTGACACCCTTCTTTGAGATGTTTTGCATATTATGCTCATATGTAACATGTGCAAATTAAGACTCAAAAGTCCTCGACTTATTTTAGGATACAATCAATTTTGACCTAAATTAACTACCAGTTTCTTCTACTTTGCGGAAGCATTGGGTTCGAACTTCCAGTTGGAAGTCCTTAAATCTTGCAATTAATAAATTCACTTCAGCAAGCTTCCTGATTGAGTGAAAACTTTTAGCCGATGGTCATAAAAATAGCAAAATTTCGAGTCACCTATTATTTCCTTGCGTGTTTACGACATTGTCTTGTCAGTTCAGAAGAGTATTTGTAGATTTACTGCCGTATTTTATGTGCCAATGTAAAATATAGGCAGCGGAAATTAAGATAGGCAAATCCCATTATTGGAGTAGAAGAATATTTCCCAGCTATTTTTATAGGTTTCCTTCGCCTTTTTAAATTTCCATTTGTCTCCATCTTAATTGTTTCGTCAACTTTGTCTCCAGCAATGCCTACGGAATTGTAGTCTTTCGCACAAGAAAGTGGAGACAAAAATTTAATGAAATGTAATGGGAATGCTAATTAAATTCAATTGGATTGCTTTAGCATGGAGTTGAATTCAATTAGAACTTGGGACATTGAAAGAATTCGGCAATTTCCATTTTTGCTAAGTGAGCAATGTCTTACATTCCATGGGATTTTTTTAAAGGAAACGTTTATTATTCTGTCTTCAATATTGGAAAGTTAAATTTGGCTAGTATACTAGAATGAGAGAAAGAAGGATAAAAATAACCTTTGTAGTTTGAAGCAATATTACTAAATGAAGTTGGACAGGAGAAGATGATGAGAGAAAGTGGGTGTGGGTGGATGCTAATGTAGTTACCCATTCCTTTCTATTAGGGAGAAAGTACCTAAATATTGAATGAGGACGTTTCTTGGAAAGTCAGCTTTTTTTTAGAGAAAAGCTTCCCAAATGAATCTCAATAAAGTAAGACATGACCAAGGTTTGGATTAAGATTGCGCTTCATTTCTTATAAATTCCGCTAGGAATACAGGAACTTGACAGTTACTTGGTCATTCATTCTTAACAATACTTGAGCGACATGCACTCATCCACATGATTATCTGTGAATGAATATTTTACGTGCCTACTCAAAAATACAGACCACATTTGTTAGTTTCGCCACAAATAAAAATGAGCATGACCACCATCCGTGACCCAGGACTCGTTAAACTTTTTAGGAGCTGGATCTTAAGGGCACATTGCTAAATTGTACAATACATAGCACATAATGGGATAGATTGTACTTTTTTACAAGAATGAAGACATGATATCTTGGACATCACTAACTACCAATTACCTGGACCTTAATTAGGAAAACAATATCGTCATTTTGATCAAACTTGCCAAGGAAGATTTTTATTTAAAGGAAATGACCACTTCTCTGCCGACCCAATATAAAACAAATCTCTCTTTTCCATGAAAATTGAAACTGCCAACATTACTGGAGAGAAAGCAATGGTCCAAACTCCACCAATTTGGGAAACCTATAAAAGTGTCACATCCCAGTGTCGGATTGCAACAACACTAGAATATAGATTAGAATTGCTTTCACCGCGTACATAAGAAAGGACTGGATCTTGATGGCAACTTCTTAAAAATAGCGTACATTCAACGAAAGGCGAGATTTTTACGCAAGAAGTTTGTACAAAGAGGTTTTCGTGTCCCACAATTTTATCTGGGCAGACTTTAAAAATTATCTGCTTCTAATAATTTTGATATTGGCGTGAACAACGTTAATCTTGCTTCATACCATATTTATTTGGATATTCAAATATTTATACGCTCCCAATCGTTATCAGGGTCTTAGACTATTTTTATTATTTTCCTGCGTGACAGGGAAGGTCTGGAATCCAGGCTGGTGAAAGATAACAATGTGGTTTTTTTACGAGTATTAAAATTTCTTTTAAAGCCAAACCGGACACACAAATCCTATCTGGCAGTAAATTCCAGGCTTTACAATGGCACAATGGTGGGTCTTTTTGAAGCCTTTCTGAAAAAGAGTGGTCCTATATTTACAGCTATGCCTGAGTATGCTGAAAAGAGTTCTTTAGAAAATGTCCTACTCTAAGGTTTATAAAATTGCGGAGAAAGTGTGAGTCTTCCCTATAAAATCATGTTGACGATGGGTTTTTTCTTATCCTTGACAAGGACAGCTTCTACTAATGGGCGCGGTTAGGGGTCAGAGAAGAGACACACTGAATTATTGTTAAATACAGGCTCTTGACTTGGTAATGTAAGTGGTATTATGGGACTAACATATTCATTTCTTTTCACTTCCGCAGTCGAGTTAGAATTTTGGTGGAGAAAGTTAGTTTTAGCTTAAACCATTTTTTTCGTTTTTGAGATTTTTATCCGAGTGGACAATTCTAAGAGTACTCTTTAACAGAATTTTTATTTGTCACTCACTCCATTTGCAAATAAGTAAACAGCAGATGTCAATGTGACACAAAAGAAGTAGGGCAACCTCGCCTGTCATCTGTCAGAAGTATGTTTATTGTTTTGAAAAAGCCGGAGATTCTGTTGCAATTCAGTTATCTGCATCTGTATTGTTAAGTACTTGAGAATAACAAATCCGGACTGACACTTTCCATATGTTGCAAATAACTCCATCAAAACTAAAAGCGGCCAAGTGTCTGAATATGCGTGATAAACGGAGTAGATAAAGCCAAGGCGGAACAAAGTCCATCATTACAAGTATATCAGGGAAACATGACTTTGTCATAANGACACTTTCCATATGTTGCAAATAACTCCATCAAAACTAAAAGCGGCCAAGTGTCTGAATATGCGTGATAAACGGAGTAGATAAAGCCAAGGCGGAACAAAGTCCATCATTACAAGTATATCAGGGAAACATGACTTTGTCATAAATTTCTTGTGACATTGTGTCCCATAAAAAAATCCAAGAATCCCAGTGTCACTGCTGGTTGGTTTGGTTTTAGGTCCTTTTTTGGTCGGATAAACAGAACCGAGTGAACTTTGGAACTTGTCCAAAATATTTGGAAGATCAGGAGGAAAATATTTTTTGTACGCAAAGTGTTCCGTCCAAATGCAGAATCGTCCACTCAACCATTGTTTATTTCTTTGTTTATTATTTATGTCATGAATACTCTTTTGCTTTGTAGTGGGATCATGTTCCGAACTTATGCATTCAAGTTTTAGTTGAGACATAATTGTCTCCACAATAATGAATCACTTACAGATACTTAACCCCGTAATCGCAGCTACTTTATAAGCTTGTCTAATAATGGGTGAGATGTGACTATAAATAATATTACTCCACGACTTAAAAGTTTTCTGTTCGTTTCGACTATTAATAATTTACAAAAAGATTTAAAAATTCAGTATCTGCGTTTCTGTTAATTTTTTTTACCACGATCAAGGCGAAAACAAAAGAAAATCATGAATTCTTTGGTTTTATTTTTTTATGAGCTGGTGAAAATAGTATAAAAAACATTTAGTTTGTATTTGAGCCTTGAAATTTCGTAAAATTGTCTTACGAAATTAACAATGAGTGCATACAAATAGATATAGAAACTTCATGGAAATGACAGTTTTGATTGTCGGAAAAGAATCCGTCGCACAGTTTTATTGTTTACTTTCATCATTCTTGTTTCGCGACGATTTGCCTGTTTTTAGCATAGATACTTTTTCACAGTTGCAGTTGCCTTCATATTTTGGACAATATCATTGGAACTCCTTTCTCGTTCCACCGAGTCTTTTCCCTTAAGATGATAGATAACCACATTCAGTTCCAGTATTAAATGGAGCTCATGTTCAGGTTTATTTATTAACAGGAAAATCTAATTTGGTTAACATCAGTACTTAGCCGAGCACTCAACTCTGGAATCGGAATTCAGAAGCCAGAGGCAAATTGCAGTTTATGTACCTACCCACCCCGTTCTAAAACTAAACCCGAAACCAGTCTCTACCATGAAACCATCAGATAAGTGCATTACCCGAATTATGTGGTTTTATTAAGAGCGAGCCAAGTGACACTCTTTTTATTTCTGTTCTGTCCGTTCATCTGTCTGTTTGCTGTGAGATAAGTGACAAAATTGTTTCTAATTTTTGGAATAGGTCAAGTTCGAAAATGATGTGAAGGGTTTTTGTCAAGTTGGATTTTTGGCACAGTTTTTGACGTATTTTGTTAGTATTCGACCAACATCAGTACTTAGCCGAGCACTCAACTCTGGAATCGGAATTCAGAAGCCAGAGGCAAATTGCAGTTTATGTACCTACCCATCTACCCACCCCGTTCTAAAACTAAACCCGAAACCAGTCTCGACCATGAAACCATCAGATAAGCTTTACCCGAATTATGTGGTTTTATTAAGAGCGAGCCAAGTGACACTCTTTTTATTTCTGTTCTGTCCGTTCATCTGTCTGCTGTGAGATAAGTGACAAAATTGTGTCTAATTTTTGGAATAGGTCAAGTTCGAAAATGATGTGAAGGGTTTTTGTCAAGTTGGATTTTTGGCACAGTTTTTGACGTATTTTGTTAGTATTCGACCTGCTCTCACTCTTTATTACATCTGTTTGTCATATAGTTTAGTCGTTTCCGTCCTCTCTCAACCACTAAAATAGATCTAGAATCTAGATTCTAGATATGGTTTAAATGCGAGCAATATGTGGCATATAAAGTACTTTATGACAAGGAAACATACACCCACAAAGTTTTGTTCTGAGTCATAAGTGTAAATGAAATTAAGGTTCGGCGTGATTAGAAAGACAATTAATTGCAGGATAATCAATACGGGAGAAAGTACAACTCGGTGCTTTGCTCATTTCCTTTGTAACCTTTTACTTTCTAGAATGATACATTATACGCTACCGAGTACACTTTGGCCTTCTAACTTGGCGATATTTTCTGCCATTCGCGAAACTATAACTATTGTTTATTTAACAATACAACTTTATCCGGGAGAAAGTCGGTTGCAACAAAACTCCGCAACTTTCCTCCGCCAATTACTAAAGTCTGTTTTTTTCTCAAAAAATCAAGAATTAAAGCATCAGTGAATTATATCTGTTTTGAGATGGCTTTGTTAGAGATTGACTTGGCTTAGATGGATCCTCTCTTTCACCCTGACACCCATTATTATAGGCTTTGGCACTTTTGCAAACCCGAGCTAAATATCACAGAACGACTCAGACTCAAGTCACACGAACTAATCAAGTGGAATTGAACCATACCAGGCATAGAAATGGCAAGGGCTGGCAAAAGTAGTAAAAATTCAGCATGGAGAAAGCAGGATCCGGCCATAAAGTTTGGAACAATTTTGCAGCTTTTGAATCCTGTGGTGTGGTAGTACTTAAAACTAAACTTTTGTTAATACCTTTGACTGATTTTGGTAAACTTTTTGTAAACTACTAATATGTAGGTAGGTACTAAGTACTTGTGGGCACGTATAAATTTAGATCGGATTAGACGTGAGCGATTTGCAACCACTATTCAAAAAGTGTTTCAAACTGGTTGAAACTTCGACACGACACACTGATAGAAAGTGTGATCATTGTTGATTTAATCAAACTTTTATGCTCCTTATAAACTAAGTTTGTCAACCAGCAATAAAATAGTTTTAAATACTTTGAATAATTTTGGGTATATTAGTGCCACTATGTTAGTGGATAGTGTTTGTTGAGTACCAAGGAAAGTATTAATGATTTTTTTCTAAAAACCGAATGACGTAACTTAACCGCTTCGTTGTGTTCGTTTTGGACGTGTCATTTCCCTGCTGTATGCCACCAATATAAATCTTTGTTCGGTGATGAGCGGTTATAAAGTTGTACTGGAGACAGCAGATGCCAATTCTAATCAAAATCCACGTCTTTATTTAGAGTGACCAATTATGTCCCATCGTGGTGAAACAGTCTCCCAATCCATCAAACCATTTTTGTTAGTGAATGTGTTGAAAGGAAAGAAGTAGGAATTTTGTATTAATACCTACCATAACTAAACCAAACCTTAAAGGAATTTCCTCTGTTTTCTCTTTCAATAGTGCAGGTAAAGTAACACGAACTGCCCAACTAACAAATTCTTTGAAAATTTCCATTTGTATTAAAAGCTCACGATCCTGTGCAACATATTGCAAAAAAACTTTAAAATCAATATAATAACAGTGCAACATTGATATAAGAGATAACGTAAACATTTGTTCAGTCTTTGCCAATGAAAACGTATTTCGATGGTAAAGTCAACAATGCCACTTCAAGTTGTATTAAAACAATCCATAAAATTGATTTGCCGTCAGAGCGATTGAAAAGTTGATAAGCCATACTTACAATTGTTTGACGAGTGATTGAAAAAAAAACATATTTAGGATTAAATTTTTAAGCAAGTTTTGTGGACATTTAAGTTCCGATCAAACAATACCACACTAGCGATGTTTCCATTGAATTGAGTCATACAGAAACTCTAAGCATTGAATATATAACTTGCGAATTGACCGTCAAAAGGTTTATGATACAACTTTGTGAAAAACGAAAACCAATAATTACTTAATAACAAACAGAACTTTGCAGAACCAGTGTACTGAATACATGGCACCCTAATTTGAGCTTCGAACAAATTGGTTCATATCTGCAACCACCACTTTGAGTCTTGATATGCAATTTCATACCACGCATCAATACCACAAAGTTGATAAGTGCATGCGATTACTTCTTCCAAGTAATTATTGAAAGTCGGTGAAATCAGACGAGAGTAAATTTCAAGGTATAATTGGTATACCACAGGAGAAAGCAAAATTCCAGTGCAGTCATTACATAGCCCGAGCTAGTGTGTTTTAAAGACCATTACCTGTCTTATACGGACTTGATGAGTACATAAGCACTCCACCCATTGACTCAGGCTAATAATCTCAACTTCAATAAACTCTTTGATGCACAAATCCTATTCAATAGGTAATTATAAGCTTCATGCTCGAAATATTAAAGCACGTTATGAACCGTGTGTCTAACCTTAGTGTTTTGCTACATAACCCATATTTCCAAGATTGGACAAAGACTTTAAATCGGATTGAAATCATGTCTAATACATGACATCTCAATTTCTCATAGAATTGTCATCAAATTGATGACATGCACAACTACACCTCAATTATAAGTCCCCATTCATTGAAAATCCTTTAGATGTTAGAAAAGAACCGTTTCTAACCAATTTAAGATTTACAGCTTTCTCTGGCACTGTAATCAACTGATTTTAGCTGGATTCCCATTACTCAATTTGGACATTTTAGCCGATAAATTACCTCATTTTATCCTCCTTTGCAGCACTAAAGACACCAGAGGAGATTGATACCCGTGATTATTTGATTGGTTTCTGTTTTTCTTCCCACAATGGAAAAAAGATAAAGTATTCCTTTAGAAAAAGAAATTGATCCTTTCTTAGAAGATTTTCTAAGATTTTGTGTGTGGGTGTGTGGTCTAATGCGTAATCTTGGTTAAATAATTGCTTGTTATTGGCCTATTTAAGGATCTGATTACGGATTAAGCAGTACGAGCCCCTGGAGTGATATTTGCTTCTTTCTAACTGATATGAATCCCATTATACAATGTACAATGCACATTATTACAGGATGATGTTATCACACTTGAGACTTTCTGCAGAGAAAAGCTCTACCGTTTTCTTTTGTTACATAACAACTTTCTCTGGCATGGTCAAGGACAGATAGCAAAACAATAAGCCAATAGTTTGCAAAGGAAACTTTCTTAGCAGATTATGGTATTGTACATATTAAATTGTAATCTGTTTATACAAATTATTTTAAGGAAATAAAGGATTTGACTTACATTGTTGAGTTTTGGTGTCGTAAGTGATTTTGTGTAATTTTACCAAATATTCCACATACACAGGTACGATTTTTGCAAAAGTTTGAATCTTAAAATTGTCACTGATAATGCAGACTATAATATTATTGTTCTAATGTTTTAAACAGCTTTTACATCCACTAACGTTATCACCCACAAATAGGAGCAGATGCGTAAAAGTAGGTTAATGGGAGCCTTGTTTAAACAAGTTTATTAAAGTTTTAACCAGTCATTAAGAGATTCTAGAGGATTTCCTCCAATTTTTTGCAATACTTCGAGAACATTTTGCAGCGCAAAATTTTCTGCAAGAATCCACCAACTCTTGTCCATGAGTGAATGTCTGGGAAAGTAGAGAGTTGAGAAGAATGCGATGAAATAGTAATAAGAGAAAGTGCGTTTATTAAAATAACTTGAGAACACTGGAAGGAATGCGTGTATCCACTTTCTCCCACTGACTAAAAATTTGCATGCAGTCGCCAGCGCGTGTCAGAGTTAGCGGAGAAAGTCCCGGCTGCTCATCCTTCCTTCAGAGAAATCAAAGAGAAAGCGATGAGATT
>JAAXNX010001114.1:0-19985 GCA_036491905.1 Folsomia manolachei
AACTACTTCTGCACTCCAACACAATGACACCTCTGTCACTAACATCCTCGCCATAGACAATATCTGAATTTTGGGACGACAAAACCTGCACTAATTTCCCACTGGCTTGGTCAAATTCCAAAATCCTCAATCGCAAATTATTCCTTCCCGGAAAAGTTAGTGCAGAACTATAACAAAAATTTAGAGTAGCACTGAAATAACTTATCACCAAAATCCACTCGAAACAACTCCGGGTTGACTTCATTTTGACAGTGTAGATCTAAAACTAAGATAAGAAATGCACTCCCTTCAGAGAGAACATGAAGGAATAAAAATGTTTGTCGGACGATGAGGGTGAAATGATGAGGCTGATGATGACATACGACCTAGACACTGATGAGTAATAACAATAAAAATGATCACCTACAGTCTTACATATTGTATCTATCTCATCTCAAAAATCAGACGGATTGAGATTGAATGCATACAAATAAACAAGTGCACCCTCGTAGAAGGCACACATTTGGTGAAATGAAAATGTGTGCACTTGTTGGTTTAAGACCAAGCCAAGGTTAATAATATAAGCCAATGAAGAATGACCATTCCTGGACTTTATGCGTAACTGTCCGTCAATTAAGTGTCAGGCCAAGTCTTGAATCATAGGTTAGCACGGTTATCCTCCCATGTCAAAATTCACACATACTTCGCAATAGGTACACTCTACTTACAATACGGATTTGGTAATAAGAAAAGAATTCATGTTCTCTTTAAAAGTAGTTGAGATGAGAGATGAGTAATGTGGAAGATGCAATCTACTCATACAACAACCAACATCCAAATTGGCAAGGGCTGCAGGTATGCAGAATTATGCTTTGTATATAGGTACATCCACATCATTATAATTTACACGTTCCTCAACATCTCAAATCAACACCCACCCAATCCAAAGATTGTACGGTTTATGTTTTCCTCAAAATTAGGTTCATCCTTTCTTATGTACATGCAAAGCTACCATTCACGTTCCAAAACTCGATGGTGGCCTTTACATTTTACTCGCAATTATTTTGCAGTGTTTCCATTTTTCCGCATCTTTCCTGTCTATTATGTTTATACCTTGCATCCTGGAGATGTATTGTGTTCTTTAAATGGTTTACGGAATCAATGGGTGTTTGGGAGGTGAGCACAATGGAACTGAAACACAATTAAAGTGCGTATTTATTTTTCAGTGTGACTAATTTCATGTGACTTGCTTGATGTGCGATTCCTGTCTAAAAACCGCAGAATGATGTTGCTTGAGTGGAATGGTGCAGAGTGAGTCAAATGCAAAAAATAATCTGATGGTGTATCCGAGATGGTTATTTGCCACATACCAGTTTCTTGGAATTATAAACTGACCCATTCACCCACTCTCTTCCAGCAACTATTTCATGGTTGTTTGGTTGATGCTGCATATTTTGTGAGATGCATTGATGACTGATTATTTATGATTAGTTACTTATTGGATGATGTCATCACATTATATTGATGACCCCAATGTAATAATATGGGGTGTGTAATCCTTTTCCATTTATATAGGCAGAAATTCTTGCATGATCTTCATTTTTGATAGTCGCTGACGAATTTCATTTTACCGTTGATTAGTAATTTTTTAGCATTATACTAGCCAGTCAAAAAGATATATCATCATAAAGACTTCATTGTAAATATTACCAATTAGGATTCACGTATTTGACCATGAAATTAGATTGAGTGTAAAAGTCATTTACGGTGATTTGCGATTAAAAAGTAAACAATTCTCAGCCATAAGCGGATAACTTCACTTTTATTGTTTAGTTTTATTGCATTTTGCAGAATAAGCATGGAACTTTTGTTTGTGAACCAAGTGAGACATGGTTCTTTGCACTTCTCTGTGTTGACAATTCTATTTCTGGTCTCACTGACAGCGGAATTTAATGGAAATTTTAATTTCCTCGTAATTGTTGCATAATTTATATATATTGACCTACTTTATGTAGCCTATCACTTTGCACTTGTTGTAAAACTATAATAATTATGTGTATCACATGTAATGCTATACTATTTCACTTACCCTACCCCAAAGAAACTTAGATAACTACCTCATCTATGTAATGCTATTATCAAGCGTCATTCTTAGATTGACAATATTCTATGTGTTGGTCAAGTGCCTCCCGTTCAAAGTTAGAAGACGAGGAAGAACGGCTGCAAAATGTTTGCATCTTATTCTTCAGTTACTTCAAGAATATTATCTTCGTGAGCATGCCTATAATTAAGATCATTTTCCCCATCCCATTCTTGTTCATCATCGGAAGGGCTAGAAACTTCCTCGTCCTCTTCAGAACTGTATTCTTCGCCGGATTCATGCGCCGACAAACTTTCCTCTTCCTCATTGGATATCTCCGGAGAATGTGAATGTTCATCTTCTTCCTCCGACGAGTTTTCTTCTGATTGTCCAGCTAACGCCCTGACTCGAACCCTCTCTAAAACTTCTGCTCTAAATTCCTCTTCTGCACGAGATCGTCGTCGATTATATATTTCCTGAAGAGTAGTTACCATTTCTGAAATCCAACTTAAATCACGAGGATCAACTTCTTCTTTAATAATGTATTGCTCTTCTTGGACTTCTTCCTGTGCTTCAACTTCTTCTTCCTGTGCTTCAACTTCTTCATTTGCTTCGATTTCTTCTTCGCGTGTTTCACCGTCTTCTACCGAATCTGGTACTTCGTCGTGATCAATCTCGTAAGTAAATTCTTTATTGATTTCCTCGCTTTCTTCACTGATTGAAGTTGAAAGTTTTTGTTTGTTTGTCGTTACAATTAGATCATGGATAGAACTGAAGTCTTCGTTATCAACTTTCTTCAGCCATTGTACCTCGCTGCTATATTTATCATAATTTTCCACACACATCAGGTTTAATTGCTTTGCCATTTTTTTGCCTAGTTTTGTTGTGTCGTAATGGTGTTTGGATGAAGTAATTTTCACTGGTTTCTGAGATTTAGGATGCCAAACGGCGTGGATGGGATGTCGGGATGTTTGCCAAAGAGTTATAGGATAAAACTGCAGATTTCTGCAATTTCCTGCAAAACGTGGCCACTGGCTCTGACCGGCTATTATTGCATTCATGGTCCATGCTTTTTCGTAAATTGGATCCCCCGTGAAACTATATTTCATATTTTCAAATCCCTTGGAGTCGGACGAGGGGATTTCCAAAATAACTTTGCTCAGCTCTTCATAAGCGTGCCAGCTAAGATTTTCTGCTTCAATGACGTGACCTTCTTCCAGCAATAATTTTCCCAAGTCTGAGAGGGCATCGATTCGAAGAATAGGCTGATTGAAATTTTGTCCAATCTCCCATTCTTCTACGAAATAGTTGGCAGCTTCCTTGATAAAGTGGAGTCTAATAATTAAAAAAATATTTAGTTGGGCTATTCAATTTTTGAGAAGATTAGCCTACAAGAATTTTTAATGATTAAATGTCTCCACGTACCGCTTACTTATATTCCCCAGTCGGTTATAAGTAATACCCAAAGTCTCCTGATCTTTGAATTCCCGTGATTTTAATAATAGTTTATGATACACATATTGTGCCCTACCGTGTAGCTGATACGTTTTCATATATTCTCCACAAATATAAATGGCTTGTAACAGGCACGAAGTGTTTTCACCTGATGGTCAAAAGTGTGGTAAGGATTTGTTTCTGGGCCTACTAAATTCCATTATAATTCCATTATAATTTCAGACATTTCACCTTCTTTAGCAAATGCAATGGCGTTGGAGAAAGTTCTTTGTAATTCTTTAATGACTTTAAGGTTGTCGTCAAGCATGCCCCCACTTGAAGTGAGTCCTGGAACCAGATCTTTCTTTTGCTGCTGGGCCAAATTAAGTTGACTCAAGCAGGCAATTATACAGGCAATCCTGTACAAGCTCGTATTCCTCAATGTAACCACTTCTTGCACTGTATATATCAAATTGTTGAGTAAATACTTTGTACTGTAATGTTCTAAATGACATTAGCAAACCTGTAGCAACTTTTTCGTAATTATGCCATCCATGCAATCCGACAGGTCTTTCAATTGATATTTTTATAAGACCTTGTCTCTTGGGAGTTCCTTTATGGCTCATTATACTATACATTTTCTTGTCCTTGTGATAATACAACCATTTGAAAACACATTTGCAAATGGTTGTGAAGTTTTTCTTGATTCAGGTCACCACCTTAAATGAAATTTATCCCATAAATACATAAATATCACCATTGTACGGTCTTGTTATAAGATGATATGGTGATCACAAACCCGTAAATATATAGTATGCTTTAGTAAGATGAACTTCGGCAATGATGATTCGGTCTTCGGGAACGGATTCTTCCAAGTTGGAAATAAAACGGAAACAACTTTTAACAATTTGCTGAGCCAGCCAAGTATCCGTTTTTTGTAAAGCTTCTGCCAACTCCAACCTTGAAATAATTATCATCTTCCAACGCCCTTTGGGTTTCAAAATATTGCTTAATTAAGGCTTTCCAGGTAATGAAATTGACGTGAAGTTGAACCTATTATTACCGTCATTTGCTAACTGTTCAAGCTCGGAAAAAATTTCGGATAACATTCTCAGTTTTTTTGTATTCTCCCCCAGAGGAATTTGCTTCGAAAGGCATTCGCTACGTTTCGCTCTTGACCCTTGTCTTTGTCTTTCCTTTAAGTCTTGTCTAATCAACTCGCGGATTTCTACTGCAGAATCTTGGAATCCAGCGATTATCAATTCGCCAATAATGCATTCTCCTGGCAAGCAGACATTATTGTCTTTGCTGCAGAGGGGGAATTAAAATAGTTACGTTTCATACATTCCGCTAAGTTCATCACTGAAAATTGATTGATTTACGTACTCCCAAATTTCTTCCATTGTCAAGAATGGAATTTCTTTACGGAGAGGTGCTTTAATTCTCATAAAATCGAAATCGATAGCGGATAGTTGTTCTCCAATCAGTGGGGCAGGTGGCACTCCATTTACCCATTGATTTCTGAGTTTATATGCCATGTCGTGCCTTTTTTATTATGATGACGGTACTGAACACTTTACACGGAATTGGTTTATATATATTTTTGGCCAGAATTTGAAGTAATTCAAGGAATGACACTTTCTGAGCTTTAGCTTTTTCAGTATGTCATTTTTGAGGTTACTTGGAGAAAGCAAGGAATTCTGCGAGGTGTCTGGGGAACAAATATTATAATAAATGTTAGTATTGGCTGTATTGATATAGAACTTCAAGTCATCAAAGATAAATTGCAGGAATCATGAACGAATTTGTGTTTATTCAACACTTTGTAGAAGGTGAATCGCTTTGCACGTGGTATAAATACTTCAACTACTAATGGACAGTTTTTTTGTTGAGACTTGTAAATGTGTCAAAAAGTTTTGGAGGAAATTTTTTTTACAAGATATGAACTTTTATTGTAGTCTAATTCGGTTCGAGGGACGTTTCAATTTAATAAAATTACACATACAACAATGGAAATTATTAGTTCCCACTTTCTTTGGTTTTTTGGATTGGCAGTTTGCAGTGCCGGATTAAATTTAGATCAATCCATGACTGCGGTATTAAAAGAAATTTTCACTGAAAATTGCACCATGTATTTGGCTAATTCATGGTTGTGGGACAATATTGATACAACACCACTTTCTGTAATTGAAACTGAATTAGCTTGGAGTGATAAAGTTTTAATTGTTACGACTGAAACGTGTAGTATAATGCCCAATAATAATAAATTACAAGTTGCTGAATATGCACAAAGCATACACATTCCAAGATTCAACAAACGGTGCTTAATTGTTATATCCAAGATCTTGAATGAGAATTTACAATTGGACCATAAAAAGGACAACGGAATAAACTGCCCGCACCAAGAAACTTTCCTGAAATTGTCTCACGACTATTTTATTTTCATAATCATTGGAAGAGTAGATTCAGTGTCTGTTCGAAATCAGCCAGACTTATTTCAACATAATTTTCGGAAAGTTCGATGGAAGCTTTTTCTAGAATTCAATGAGACATCAATTCTACTCTCATACACGATCTGCCCATATTCAGGGAACACCATGCAGGAAATAAACATTTCTTCTAATATGAAATCCACCTCTGATCAAAAATACTTTCCAGATCTTTACTCAAACTTGAATAATTACAGATTTCGAATTGCACTCTCCAATTTCTGTCCTTTCTACAATCAAACCACGGTAGAAGGAAACTGCTTTGAATATTATTTCCTAAAAATGCTCGGAGAAAAGTTTAATTTTACTTTTCACTTTGTTGAAAATTGGAGAAACATTTCGTACGGTGTTCCATTAGAAAATGGATCCTGGAGTGGAATTGTGGGTCAAATAGTGAGTGGTCATGCTGAAATATCCGGTGCATTGGCAATGACTTCAGAGAGGAATACCGTGCTAGAATTCACTTCTTCCTTGTACTACGTTTGGCTTACTTTTACAACGGGAGAGCAAAATATAGATAAAGTATGGGATCCAGTCATCCTTCGAACATTTGATCAAGATTCTTGGATCTGCCTAATTTTTGTGTTTTTGGGGTTTGCCGGTGTTTGGATCTTGTTTAGAAAGATATCTTCAAAATTCATGGCTGTCAATAACAGACAGGAAATGTTGGCACATTCTTGAAAAAATGTATCTAATATTCCTGGGACAGTCATGTCGGCGCCTGCACGAACGTTGTGACAATTCTGTTGGATTACTTATCCTAATCTGGTCATTTGCTTGTTTGATAATTTCTCTACATTTTGTATCCAAGCTGGCCCAATTTTTAACATGTCCATTACTACTTCAACCTCCATCTACTTTGCTACAACTATCTCAGTCTGACTACATCGTGGATTTGCATAGCGCATTGAAAGACGGGGCTGGCGAATTATATCTGTCTTCAAGGGATGGCTCCAATATTACCAAAAAAGTTTATGAGATGAGCACTGCATCCAACAAGGAATCGTCCCCATTCAANGTGGATTTGCATAGCGCATTGAAAGACGGGGCTGGCGAATTATATCTGTCTTCAAGGGATGGCTCCAATATTACCAAAAAAGTTTATGAGATGAGCACTGCATCCAACAAGGAATCGTCTCCATTCAAGGATTGTTTCTTGAGAGGATTGGATTCGAACAGAGCATGTCTTGCATACAACATAAATGCGGAATTGGCTTTGAAATATTATTCTGGATTAGGTCAAAACGGTCGCTCTGGACTAAAAATTGCACCAGACATCAATTTTTTCGTTCCAACATGCACCGTGATGGAGAAGGGGTCCGTTCTTCCCAATTTGTTCAGTCCGTACATAGATCGTTCCGTGGAGACGGGTTTAGCACAATATTGGATATCTCTCATAACTTACAAGAAGAAAAATGCGGGATTGTCTGACCCCAAGTCGGGCGATATCAAGGAAATGGCAAAGATATTAAAACATGACGGTCATTCCGGTGATTTCTTAAAACTAAAACATGTTTTGAGTTTGAAATACATTTTTATTGTTAATGTTCTCATAATTTGTATATTATTTGGGTTGGAATTGATTTGCGAGAAAGTGATAACATGGGCTATTGAACGAATTGCTATTGAAGGAGAATTTTTATTGTTAATGTTCTCATAATTTGTATATTATTTGGGTTGGAATTGATTTGCGAGAAAGTGATAACATGGGCTATTGAACGAATTGCTATTGAAGAAGGGAGTGGTAGGAAGAAGCCGGACTGGGTGACGACAAGCTACATACCGTAATTACCTAGATTTCTCGGTGTGACAAATATTTTGGCGCATCGAGTACCTAAATGACACAAATTTTTTTGCATCTTTTGCATATCCATTGTAGAGGATGATTCGCAGAAAGCTTCTTTAATACATTCAGTTGTTTTGTTTGTACTATATGAAGGAAGTGCACAATCATGCTGTTGAGAGTATTTAATTTTTCAGCACTTTTCTAATGTTATTTGGTGTATGCTATTCGCCTGCTTAATTGCAGTCGACCAATATCTGTAATAATTCGATTTCAAATTAAATCCGATTAAATTTGCTCATGAAATGACCGATGTAAGCATTTACAATATTTCATGACACTCAGATATGACAAATTATTATTTCTTTTTTTGAAGCGTAGTGAGGTGTGAAAGGCACTTGAGTCAAGGGCCAAAATGATTCCAATCATGTTGAAAAGTACAACTTTGGAATTTGGCTTCATACACAAATACAAAGTGAATACAAATATTTTTAGACATGGATTTTTACTCAAGGAAAAGTTTGCATATCCTGGTTATTTTCGGTGACCGGGATTATAATTCTGTCTATATCCTCTTGAAAATGCTATTAATTCTCACTCCGAGACATCAGTATCTTCAGTTTCGACTGAGGATCTGTGCCATCGCCTTCAGTTTTTTGCAGATATTATCTCCCACTTTAAAATCTTTTCGTATTCCGAAATTCATATCTCCACTTAACTTAAAATGAAACGTATACCCATTCGGATCACCTTTTCCTGTGTGGCAATAATTTTCTCTCAACTCTTGATTACTGGAATAACTGCTGGAACGGTGTCAAACCAAGGAAATCTTCCTAATCTCAATGAAACACCGGAGAAAGGTTTTGTGGACAGATCAGCAATCCCAGGTTCGAAATGACATTTATTGTGGGAAGGTTTATCTATTTACGACTTTGTTTAATACAATGCATAATAGGCGTAAGTTCCGGGAGAAGTTTAGTTTTATGGAGTCTGCTTCTACTCCCATTGGGAATTGGTCTCGTACTCCTTGCAATAATGGCATTGATTCCTATCCCAGTCATTGCCACTGGAAGAGGGATGCCGAAGGTTGTTGGAAGGGCTTACGAGAATGCAAACAAAGCAATTGATTTGGCTAAAAAAGTCATGACAAGCGAGGAATGTGTGGAGAAAATTTCGTGTGAGCTTTCAAACTTTGCAAAGAATCATGAAATGATTTCATGGATTCCCAGGTGAGTCAAAACTTTTTGTATGAAAATTCCATTGATTAGCATAAATTGGGACTAATTTTAGGCGAATCGAGTCTTACCTGAAACCCGGTGATTGGACTGACAAAATATGGCGTGGGTTCCATGCCACAAACTCTTGCAAGCAGTTCAATTGTGGCCCAATGAAAAAATTTGAGTGAGGGTGAATATTGCTAAACGGTTGTTCGTTTGACTCATTCCTACTAAATTATGAATATTTATCTCCAGTTGGGTATGTTATTGTATTTTATTTGTTACAATATAAATGAAACACACTTTGTCAAAAGTTCCGTAAGTGTGCTTATTTTGTAATAAATCGATTTCCTGGGTTGGCGTTATTAATATATAATTGTTCAATATATATCGAGTTATAACAGGATTTTGCTGAAATATAAAAACTAGAGAATTTCCGAAATAACGCCGGCAGCAATTGTAACACCGGATGACCTTAGGGTAAACCGACCCAACTCTTTGACATCCCTAAAAAAATTCAATTACTATTAACAAAAAATTCATAAGGTTGATCAAAGATAATTAAACGCTCAACAAATTATTACTTGAATTCTTCCATACAAACAGGGCGAAGAGTTTCCAGTTCCACAATCCCATTTGAATTTTTTGGCAAGCACCTTGGTTTAGATTTGACCACTTCTCCCGTTCCTTTGTGCAATTGACTGATTAATCTTTTAAGTGTAACTTGTTCACTCAGCGTCCCAATGTGAAGCACTCCAGTAAATCCTTTAATCAAGGGAACTGTCATTGCGTCAAACGTTACGATACGAGCCTGAAATTTGCTGGCTGTTCTACAAGGGAAGCTGAAATCGCTTAAAACACAACCAACGGATACGACGTTCATGTCGCTATAGCCTTGTAGAGATAAGAGAACAGGGTCTCCGGCAAATGCTTTTGTTCCCAGCCCTTCGTCTAAAGTAATATCTGAAAGTCAAGTCAATGAATGGTGTTTAGTTAGTTTGTATGCAGACACTTGCAACAATGAATTACAATTTACTTTTAACTGTAACAATTTCTCCGATTGGTTGTATCATAATCTTATCTCCAGCCTGAACCATTCCCGTTTCTACTCTGCCAGTAACACAGAGGCCACCTGTCCCTTTGAATACGTCATTGACCGTAATTCGTAACGGTTTTCCAACAGGTCGCTCTGTAGGACGCAGCGAATCTAGCAAACCAAAATGTTATTAGTACTAAAGATTTGTAAAATCTGTTTTTATTTTTAAAATAAACTTACTAATTGCATCGAGTAAGGAAGGGCCACTGAACCAGGCGGTCAGCAAAGGCTCTGTGGATCGATTTGATAAGTTTTCTCCAACCAAACCACTACAAGGAACATATGTCAAGTCAGACTCTTTGAATCCTGCTTGCCTCACTAAAAATGTCGTCAGTTTAGCGTGAATGTCATCAAATCTATCTTTTGACCAGCTGACATTGTCCAATTTGTTAACCGCAATGATGAGCTGATTGACTCCTGTATTGCAAAAAATAATTTTGAAAATATTTCTCACAAACAACATAGATTTCCGGCACTTTCTTACCCAATGATCGCACTAAAAATGCATGTTCTCGCGTCTGTCCCCCCGATTCAAAACCAGTCTCAAACTCTCCTGAAATACAGCACATTTGCGTTAACCTTCAAAATAGTGCAGTAGTTCAAATGGATTAAATAAAGCAACGCATCTAACCATTGGTCGAGTCAACCACCAAAACTGCCACATCAGCCTGTGAACGAAAAAATCTCTATTTTAACGCATTTAATTTAGTGATTTACAATACCTGTGATGCTCCAGTAATCATATTCGGGATAAAGTCTTTGTGGCCTGGAGCATCCAGAAGAACAATAGTTTTGGACTCGGTTTCAAATTTGGATTGTCCAACGTCCATTGTAATACCTCTCGATCTGCATAAATTAAAAAAAATAATGATTCGAATTGACAACCTAACAAAATTCATCGGTCGGTATTTGTGAAATATTACCTCTCTTCACCAGTTTCATCCAATACCCACGCGTACATGAAGGATTGCTTCCCAATTTTCTTTGACTCTTGCTCAAACTTATGCATAGACTTCTTAGGCACTTGTCCCATTTGAAAAAGTAGATGACCCATCAATGTACTTTTGCCGGCATCAACATGGCCAATTACAAGTAAATTGAGAAGATCTTTTCCACTTGCTCGTTCTTTGGTGTACTCATTCAAAGCAGCCTCACCAGTGAATTCTTTTTTCCTGAATTAAACAGTTCAAAAGTGTGAATGCTTTGAATCTTACACTTGAAGCATTACAATAATAATTTCAGTTAATATTAATACTTTGAAGCCTTGTTGTTTCTGGCTTCCTCTCGAGCAGATACTCCAGGCGCCGGTGAAGGACATTTGCTCCCATTCTTACTCCCGTTTTTACTCCCATCTCTAGAATCTACGAGTAAAGTTTGTGGAGAGGAAGATCTATCTTTGTCCTTGATAGTCAGGTTGAATCCAACGGTGACGGAAGCCTTGGACGCAGGAATTACTTTAATTGGCTCGGGTTTCTTGACGAATGCAGGGGGCCTCATGGTGATTTGAGGAGGTCCTAAAACGTACAAGGAAGATGTTATAATAAATTGTTAAATTAAATTATGATAGCAAGTATTTTATAGTCACATCTTTTAGAGTAGTGGTTAATTACCACTGGTAATACGGTACGGTTATATGATAGTAAGTGAAATTATTAACTAGACATACATTTGAGATAGTCATAGGATGAATGAGTATATTTTATTCTTTGGTTATCACAGTATAAATTTGTTTGCTACTGCAATTAAAATTAGTTCCAATGACAATAATATATACTTCATTACATTCTGATCGGTTTGGTCTACAGCTAAAACGAGATCTGCAATAATTAACATGCACGCGTATCCAACTTATAACCATCTAGAGTTGCATTACTAAGTAATTACATTCAATGCCAAAACACCAACCCCAACAAGCTTATCTGGAGATGGAGTATCAAATTTGAAAACACGGCCAGGGAGTTTTGATTGCAGGAGATTCCAAGTGGCAAAGCATGTAGGTTCACTAGTCCCATTATTGTACTGTACAGTTGAGCAGTATTTTGCTGAGCGAGCCAGTCGACTTCCAATAATGGATGGCTTTTTACAGACAATTGACTCGTCTAGTTTTTCATTGCTTAGTTTTACGTGTTTACGGATCGGCACGTTGGTATTTAAGGTAGTAGGTTTAGCACGGTGAACGACTTCAATTTCCACGCTTTTGATTGCTGCTGGTGTCGAGGGAAGAATAGGCTTGGCAGAAAACAAAGTATTTGAAGTACGTGGTTGTAGAAGTTTCAATTTTGATAATCCATTAAATCCATTGTGTCGGATACCATTCGTTGTAGGCGTAGACTGAAGATGTGTAGAAAAGAATATTTGGCTTGACGTTCCCCATTGCTACATTTTGTGATTTTTACGATTTACTTGTATTTTAGGTACTGTACATTAACGTCTTAAAGTTTTAATACACTAGCGAATTTGAAAAATATATATTTACCTGAATATGTATAGGTAGCAGCGAGTTAGCATTGATGTACCAGTCAAGTTCGTAAGGTGAGACAGCATATAAAAGTAAACAAATAAAACAACATTAGTTTGATTTGATATTTTTCTTTGATTTCTAGATAAACGTTACCTTTCAGTTTGGAAGTTTCCGGTAAATCTTGTTTTGGCTTTTTCCACAAATCCTCGGCTAAATAAACAAGAATTACAAATAAATTAAATAATTTGACCAAGTTCTAATAAATCAAAAGACAGGAAATTGGACATACGTAGTACAGCTGTAGGATCTAATTCCACTCCATTCAATATGTTATCTAATGCTCGCTCCGGATTGAAATTGGCTTGAATAATATGTGCCTTCATTTGATTATCCGTGACGGATTCTCCACAAACATCTCTTATAGTATCCAAACAATGCTTTAACCGAATTTCTTCATCTACGCCTAACTTCGCCACGGCAGACTCGATGGATAACGAGTCCAATCGCTGTCTTGCCTTCTCTAATCGCTTGTCCACGGTTTCCACTTCTTGTTCTGGCTCTTCCACAATATCATTCTCATGGCCAACAAAGTGGGATAGCTGAGTTTGTCTTGAATTACGATCATACAAGTACTGTGATGCTAGAAAGAAATAATGATTGCACAATTAGTATGCTTACTTTTGTTTACACGAAATTAAAATTACTCAAAGCAATAAACACTAACCACCCGGACTGACGCCGTAATCATCGTCCAATGAGCGGCCATAGACATCATCGTACCCTTCGTAATCTGTAAAAATAAAGTTTATTTAATAAGCTTCATATCTGATTACTTAATCTCTTCCCAGTAAAGGGCGTTTTTCGTGAAATTTCGCGGAACCGTAATTTACATCAAAATAGTCTTAAAAATATTTGCACCTTACCTTCGTCGTAATTCATAGTCCGAACATTTCTATGTCTCGACATGATTCTGCCTCGGAGTCAAGAAAATGACCACGTGAGTAATTAACAATTAGGAATTTGACCAGTTCAACAACTACGAAATTTCTAGCTGCACAACTAAATAGTTAGCAGTCTACAGTCGCACTGACTCCACGATAATTTGGTTATCCAAAATGTTTATTTTAATTAATTAAATTTTCTATTCAGTGACCATCAGCAGATGGTTGTTGAGTGTATAGTGAGTAAAAACGATTCTCCTCAACTCTGCCCGCGAACAGGTTCCCAGAAGGTGTCTCATAATTTTTAACCCTTTCTCACTTGAAGGCACAAAAAAGCTTAAAAAACCTTCAATCCAGGTATTTGAATATGTCCAAAGGGTTGGAATTGGCCCAGAAGTTACTGGCCGCGAGGGTCCGTGGTGGTGGGTTTGACAGGTTGCTGCACAAGGTACTTTTTAAACATAATCCCGATTCTCTATTTCTACTCATTGTAATAGCGTTATAATTATGTGTGACGCTATGATTCACCTTCTTTGCTAAGGAGTCATTTAGCGAATGAAAATTCAAATTCATATGACGAGGACTTGCATTGTTCAAAAAGAAATAGGAGACTTAAATTACAGAAATATAAAATAGTACACGTTGTGCAGCGAGACTCTCGTTGGTGAGACAAAACTGTCTCATATTCCCTTGTTTGATGCTAACTGTCTCATAATTTCTTGACTGGATATGAATTGATAATTGCTGTCTGACAATTAATATTCAACTGGTATCCTAATATATGTATGTATAATGAAATCAGGTACGAGTCACGGAAGTGGAAGGAGGAAACTTGGTCGCCGAAATGCGGGTTGATGAAGAAAGATTGTGCCCCTCAGAAAACGTTTATGCATGGAGCCATGTACGCACTAATTTGTTGTTTCCCTATTTAGAAGCATACAAGTTGTGATTACATAATCTGCAATTTTACTAAAGGTCCACATTGTTGGTGGATTCAATCAGTGGTATTGCCTTGATGACTGCAAATCCACACTTCCAAAACTCCGGGGTCAGTCTCAACATCAATATGACGTGAGGATTTGTTACCATTCAAAATTATTGAGAAGTTCTCAATGAGAGCAGATAAAACAAATATTATGGTGTGGGGTCAGGTATATGAAAGCGGCTCAGGTGGGTCATGAGATAAGGATAAAAGCTTCCACGGATAAGGTGGGATCCAAAATTGCATTTCTATCGGTAGACATTTTCAACAAGACAACTAACGAGATATTAGCAAGAGGAAGCCATGTCAAATTTATTGGACAAGCCATTCCATCGAAGAAGTCTTGAACTCGATTAGACAATAAAAAAGTAAAATCTAGTTTTGTATGTTGATTCTGTGAGATTCGAAATTCCAAAATTCTCATGTTTTGTAAGATTAGTTCTAAATATTTGAGGTAGTTTAATAAAATTCTGCTAGGTAATTCAATTTCTAGTACGATTTCATTTATTTACTGTGTAGATTTGATTTTTTCATTGAGATGAGTTAGTGTTATCATATAGTCGATGGTAATATTTCAATTGATCCCAAAACATAAGGCACAGCAATGTGTGGGGACCCAACCTATTAATAAATTCTTGAGTGATCTCATCGTCGGAAAGTTCAATCTGATTAATAGTCAAGTACCTGAAATAATTTGCTGTCCATCCTTTGAAAAATCCAAGCAGACCTTCGGATTGTGCTATTTTAAGGCCACATTCCATAATGTTTTTGTACATTATTCCTGTCGAATTCATGATGTTAAGTTGTGGAAACTTTCAAAAAAGAGATTACAGTGACACATTTCTTACCATTTCCATATTTATCAACTCCTTGATTATAAAATCTTGTCGAAATAAGATCAAAGGGGGCCATAAAAAATGAGACGAATACTCCAGCAATCATACTGGCACAAAGTGGATTTAGCCAGCTCCCTTCACTGAACAATTTTTGGCGTTTAATGAACTCTAACGTATTTTGTAGAGACAAACACTATTATAAAAACCTTTAGTTAAATATATTTCATATAATGAATGACTTACGTAAAGACTCATCAAAAACGGGTAGCTGGACGGCAGAAGCAACCACAACTCGAGGCACGGAACTTGAGCATCCACGCCAAAACCCAATAAAGCCCCATTTTTTATAAATATCACGAAACGCTGGGGTCATCCGGCTATGTGCGTGTTGTTGTCCCACAGCGATGGAAGGATCGTTAGCTCTGGATTGTAATTGGGTTTTAACCTAAAAATATTTGAGGTAACATTAACCGTACTTTACATGAAATTCATTGTGATTAATGAACCCACCAAAAACCAGGGACTCCCAACCGTGGCACCTGTTTATAAATGACTTTACAACTATTTTAATTGCAATTAAATTTGATATCTTAAACCAAACCTATGGCTCCTGCAACTGATGCAACAGCTACAGATTTTCCCATATGAACTTCTCCTTTTTTGTTTTGAGTCCAACCATAATTTTTGCCAGTTTGATAAAGCCCTAATCGAATCCCATTCATAACCCATTGGTACCATAACGCTGGGACGAGACCTTTTTGTAAGGCGATAAGGCCATCTTTTCTCCCTATCGTGTATGCTGCGTGAAATACGTTTCTTAACAAAAGAGGTCGTCAGGAAATTCATAAATTCATTTACAGTGGATCTACATTCGCAATATTTCTGCAACAATGCTTACCTATAATGGACGGCATAATTTCCCCGTGCTTGAAGTTCTCCTTGCAACTGCATTCGAATTTTGACCACTTCCAGTGGGTTTGAAAAAAAACCTAATGACACAAATCGCGTATGAATTTGCCGTTGATGTGTCCAATATGTAAATGCACCCCACTTCATTTACCTGCCCCAACAGCAGCCACGCCTCCCAAGGCCAGCTCCATTTTGAGATTCTCGTGATATTTCTAATTTACGGTGCGTTATATTTAACTAAGGTCGGGTGTGATATCACTACTAAATGTAACTCCTTACTGTTCGCCACTAAAAGGGTGGAGAACTATTTAACTTCATTTAGATCAAATTACACTATACTATAAATCTTAAAGCTAGTAATGCCACGGGATGACCGTGTTCGTGGTGAAGATTATGGTCTGAGCTTCTTGCATGGAGCATTATGTCTCAGGCTTGTAAGAGGAGTCAAGGTGAAAGTTGTTAAATTCATACGGGTTCACCCAATTCGACCGTGGTACTACTTACTTATAATGCAGTACATGGCTACAATTAGCGGTTATGAAATACGCTAATTAATTATTACAACTGCTGGCCAGTCCTCATGACCAATATCGATCGGATGCTGGATCTCCTTTCCTGGTCTCAAGTTTTCGCACTAGGAAATTATTTGCTAATTACTGGATACCATGATGTGCCTTATTTGCAACTTCACACCCAAATATTCAGGCAGGCAATCCAATTCAAAGCTTGATGTTTTGCCATCCATCACTACCGTGTTTGGACGCTGGTAATCTGATAACTGAAAAGTACAAAAATTATATAAGATCATGCCATGTAATACTTAGATCATACACAAAGGCTAAGAAACTTACCAAGTATAATTTTGAATTCTGACTTATATTTTATGTATATTCAATGGAATTGAAGAATGGCCACGGTATTACTTGGGCTGATTCCTGATTCCATTGTTAAAATGAGGAAAGAAGTAACAATCCGGTACGCTCGCTCGTCAAGATCACGCGATTCTAACACCTTGAAGGTCCAGTAGTGAAGATAATCTCATTTTTTGTCCAACATTAAATGCTGAGACAACAGATTGTTAAATCCTTGTAGTCAATCTTTTTAACATAACCAACCGAAAGGTAAAGTTTCGCGAGTTGTGACAAAGCATAATTATGAGTATGAAATGAACTCAATTCCTGTAATTTATTAATCGAAAACAAACACGAAGCTGAAAGTCAAGCACCTTGTTTTCGCACTTTTTCATAAAATATGTCTATCTGCAGAAACATGCACAAATCAACTCGTGGATTTCCAGAACACCCGGGTATTTTGTCATTCACTGTTTTGTCTAATAAGATTGTCCAATGCAGTATGGGTTAACGAATTTCTAATCACCATTTAATATATGCAATGATTAGCACCCATCCAATTTTTGCATGCAAGTTTGAGACTACTCGTAGATATTATTTCTCTGACTGACATGACAAGAGAATGGCAAAGTCTTAAAACACACTTAATAAATGCTTACTTCTCAAAGACTTTATTTGTTAGTTCAACTCCAACTCGTCCAAGTTTAAAACTTTATATAAAATGTGTGACACATAAACACAGCTCGGATTACTTTGTGGGTATTTGTAATTTATTTTTCTAGTAACTCCAAACCTTCGCAGTCTATATTTCGCTATATATTTGGTTTTCGAAATATTTGAATAATACTGATTTGCGATGTGTCCCTTCCTTGCATAACATATATACACTAAATGTGATAAACGTGATAAATTGTACTTATAAGTAACTATCGCCCTGTGACAAGTCGTGTCATGAATAGTGGATTATAAAATTCGAAGTCAATATACATTATACTTAAGCCACAGTAAATAGCACATCCATAAAATATCTTTTCTTAACTGGTTTGATAGCATCATCAGAGGGTAGACTTTTTTCAGTTCGTGCGACGAAATTATTTAAAGCTTTTCCAACCGGCTTTGTCTTTCAAATTTCACAAGTGTTCAAAAATATATTTAGTGCTAGATGGACTCAATTTTAATGTATATTCCTATTTTTTTCTTCATAAACCCGATGGTGGTGCTTCAACCTGTCCCAGAAAACTAGAAGGAGTAGAGTGTGGGGTCCGAGTCTAAAGTAATTGGCTGCAGGGAATTTAAAAAGGAATGAGAAATTGTGTAACCGTATTTATTGATGACGAAAAATGTCAGTTATTTGGATTACCTGTCCATCCCTTGTAAAATCCCAGGAGACCTTCCTCATGATGGATTTTCTTCATACAGTCAAAGACCGAGGAATACAGTCGACCTAAATTTATAAGCAAATGTCAGTAGTTTATACATACATTTTTAGTTTGATGTTTAACTGCTAGCATACCTTTTCCATTTACATCCACGGCCTGATTGTAAAACCTGGTCGCCACGAGATCAAAAGGTGCCATACTAATTGTGACAAACACTCCGGATATCAAACTGGCGTAAAAAGCTGTTTTCCATGGTCCATTATGAGGAATTATATCGCTGGATCGTACAAATTCTAAAAAGAAGCAAGTTGAATAATCTTTCGTTTTTCGCGAATTTCAATAGTCGTCAATCTCACCTAAGGCTTTCTCGAACGTTATCATCTGTACAGCACTTGCAACCGCAACTCTCGGGACTGCGGACGTACTTCCTCTCCAAAGACCTTTTACTCCATACTTCGAGTAAATGGATCGAAACGCTTGCGTCATATTTTTGTGGTCGTGTTGATGTCCAACCGCGATTGTTATCTCATTTGCTTTTGATTGTAATTGAGTTTTAACCTGCAACATTGTTAAGTTCAAGTTACCAATGTCGAAGTTATCTATACAATTTACTCACCAGGTAAAATGGCGATCCTACAATGGCACCAAACGCCCCACACCCACCACCTGCGATTAAACTTCCCCAAGCCTTTACAGATCCATCCTTCCTTCTTGTCAGACCTTGTTTTTCCGCCAATTGATAAGTCCCCAGGCGAGCCCCGTTCATTACAAACTGATAGCATAGTGCAGGCGATAAGCCTTTTTGCAAGGCGAAAATTCCTTCCTTTTTTCCTATAATATAGGCAGCGTGAAATGCATTCCTAGATTTGAACCATAGGAAATTGATCCATTTAATTAAAAGAGAAGAATTGAGTTGGACGAGGAAGAAAGTTAAATAGCGGTTTGATTTGTGCACAAATTCCTTCAATTTTATGAATTATATTACCGATAATGAATTGCGTATTTCCCACGAGCTAGGAGTTCCCCTTGTAGCTGCATGCGAATTTTGATCACCTCAAGTGGATTACTAAATGTTCCTGTAATTAGTTGAATATATCGTTTAAATGACTTATCTTTAACTTGTACTTTTCTTTTAAAAATCCATTAACCCAGTTTACCTGCCATTACTGCGGCTGTGCCTCCGATAAATATTTCCATTTAATTCGATTTCAATTATTTTCAGAACTTGCTTTCACTAAATTTTATGTAGCACAGATTTTTTTGAGAATTAGTTCAAAGTTTCACAGGAAATGTTGTATAAGAGTCCAACGGTAATCGTATTATATGAGTAGAAGCATGCACCGTAGATTTAGCCCTATATCCATTCAGTGGGTAAGGAATAAGCATGCGTTTGCTCAGTATTACATAAAGAGAGAAATATTTGGTTTCGTAAAAATCCTTTAAAGCCAAGAGACGTACCGTGATTAAGAGCTTTGGACCAGGTCTGCGTAATGACAATCGTAATTTACTACTATCAAGTATTCAATTTCAATTACTCTTGAACTTAAC